>CM076573.1:223564652-223817757 GCA_034641835.2 Pinus albicaulis
ATTCCAATGCTTCCTGATATTAAACCGGTTCAACAGAAGTTGAGAAAGATCCATCCAAATCTCGAAAGTCAAATGAAATCAGAACTTAATAAACTTTTGAAAGCTAAAATCATTTTTCCTGTCAGGGACTCCAATTGGGTTTCTAATATGGTACCTGTAAGGAAGAAGAATGGTGATATAAGAATCTGTATTGATTTCAGAAATTTAAACAAGGCATGTTTAAAAGACAATTTCCCATTGCCAACCATGGAACAAATACTTCAAAAGATAGCTGGTTCTGAAATTATGTCTTTTCTTGATGGATTTTCAGGCTATAATCAAGTCTTAGTTCATCTAGATGACAGATTGAAAACAACTTTCAGAACAAAATGGGGAACTTATGCTTACTTAAAAATGCCTTTGGTCTAATAAAATGCAAAGAGCAACTTTTCAAAGAGCCATGGACATGGCATTCAAAGGTTTGATCAATAAATCCTGGGGCTTGTTGCTTATCTTGATGACACAACAATATTTTCAAAAAAGAGAGCCAATCATCTAAATGATTTAAACAAATATTTGAAAGATGTAGAAGGTGATGTATCTCCTTAAATCCCAAGAAATCTTTCTTTGCTTTAGATGAAGGAAAACTCTTAGGATTTGTTGTGTAAAAAGATGGTATATATATTGATCTAGATAGAGTGAAAGAAATTTTTGATATTTCTTTACCACATAACAAAAAATCCATGCAATCTTTTCTTGGACAAATAAATTTTGTTAAAAGATTTATTCCTGATTTTTCTTTAATTGTTTTACCTATGCAAAATATGATCAAGAAGAATTCAATATTAAAATGGACGCATAAAGAAAAAGAAGCTTTTGATTCAATAAAACGAGCAATCATTAATGCACCAGCATTGAATACCCCAGATTTTTCTAAAGATTTTATTTTGTATACTCTGGCCACTGAAACATCCTATGTAGCCGTTTTAACACAACTCAATGATCAAGAAATCGAAGCACCTATTTCTTTCTTTAGCTCGAATCTGCAAGGAGCTGAGCTTAATTATTCCGATGTTGAAAAACAAGCCTTTGCCGTGTTTAAATAAATCAAACATTTCAAACCTTTTCTCTTGAAAACACATACAAAAATCATTGTCTCATTCTCTGCAGCGAGGCAATTATTAATTCAAAATGAAGTAGGAGAAAAGAGAGCTAATTGGGTAACAGCCTTGCAAGAATATGATATTGATATTAAACCTGCTAAGATTGTTAGAGGACAATGTTTTTGCAGATTATTGACAGGAGCTCATAACATACCAGAAAATCAAGACTCAAATAAAGATATTCAAGTAAGTCAGATAAGTGCTACAGATTCTGAATCTCAGTATGCTGATCTCATCTATTACATGAAAAATGGGTATGCTCCTTCTAATCTCGGCTATAAGAGCAAACGTGCTTTAAGATTGAAGGTTATTAAATATGAGATCATTGATAATGTGTTATTCAGAAAGAATTATGATTCAATCCTATTAAGATGTCTTGAAAAGACTGAAGCTGAAAATGTGTTGCAGGAATTGCATGATGGACCAGCAGGAGGTCATTTTGGAGGTGATACCATAGCTCACAAAATAATTCATGCTGGTTATTACTGGACTACCCTTTTTAAAGATACGCATGATTATGTGAGGAAGTGCAAAATTTGTCAAACTGCTAGTGGACGACAAAAGAAACTAGCTTTCCCTTTGCAACCAGTAAATATTGAGCAACCATTTGAGCAATGGGGGCTTGACATTATTGGTGAGATAGTACCTCATTCTTCCAAACAGCACAAATACATCCTTACAGCAACCGATTACTTTACAAAGTGGGTAGAGGCAATCCCCTTGAAGGTAGCCACCATGCTATTATTGACTTCATAGATCAATTCATCATAAACTGTGCTTGGTGTACCTAACGCTCTAGTCTTTGACAACGCATCTACTTTCGGAAATAGTTTAATTGAATTTGCAGTCAAAAGAGGTTTTAAATTAAAATATTCAGCAAATTATTATCCACAAGGTAATGGTTTGGCTAAAGCCAATAATAAAAACCTTATCAAAATCATTAAAAGGACCGTTGATCAAAATCAAAAGAATTGGCACAAATCTTTAATCTTTGCGTTATGGGCTGATCGTATCGCTGAAAAAGCTTCAATAGGAACTTCACCTTTCAATCTGGTTTATGGAAAAGAAGCTGTGATACCATCAAACTTAACTCTTCCATCATTAGCCCTAGTGCATTTTATTGAAGAAAAACCTTCTTCATCCATTCAATTGAGATATGATCAAATTCTTAAATTAGAAGAAGATAGGGATAAAACAAAAATTACTCATGAAAAACATCAACAGCTTGTAAAATCTTCTTTTGATGCAAGTTCTACCAGCTCAAAAAATTTGTCCATTGGTGATCTCATTTTGAAATGGGATAAAGCACACGAAGAAAAATGTAAACATACCAAATTTCAAAAAATGTGGCTTGGACCATTTCAGATCGTTGAGAAGATAGGCTCAAATACATTCGTACTCCAAGATCTAGTAGGTAAGAGAGAATCTCTTCCTGTAAATTGGCTTATCTTGAAGAAATTCTTTTCCTAAGGAGGTAACCCCTTCTTAAACTGTACATATTTCTTTCTGCAGATTTTAATTGTTTTTATTTTCGCAAATAAAGGTTGTTTATGAGTCTCTGATTGACTGTTTGCTATTTAAGAAAATTTCTTCGGAAAAATATCATAAATATTTATTTTGTGTAAATAAGAATTTTTAAAGTAATGATCACAGTTTTTAAATGGTTTAAAATAAGATGTTAAACTTTGAAAGATTATTTCAATCATTTACATAATCTTTTGAAAACTTGAGAAAAATGTAAATCATCATAAGTTTATTAAGCAGATAAAGGTTATCTATCAAAGTAAAGATTTTTTCAAAGTTTTGGAATTCAAGAAACTCTAAAAATTGTCATCCATTGATTCTTAAGGATAAAATTATTTCACCCCATCCATTTAAGTTGTGATTTTCTAGAATGTAATTCTAAGAAATTATATGAAAATTTAAGAGATAAGAGGTCTCATTATGAGCTGACTTACCATGTTCATAAGGAGTAATAAAACTGACATTACCAATACTGCACACCAAAACAAGGTAATGGCTTATAAATATAAGACAAGGGGTCTCATCACGAGCCAGCTTATTCAGTTTAATTATAACTAGTGAATGGCATTGTTATTAACTGGCTACCAAACCAGGACAATGGCTCTTAAAATAAAAAAATAAGTAAAAGACAAAACATGAGATAATATGTCTTATGAATTTATCTTTTAAAAAGTCATAATTTTAGTTGGATGGGACAATGAAAGGTTAATGGTTTAAAGGTAACCTTGCCGAGACTATGAATGTTTGTCGGGTGAAGAGAGGCAATACCTATGGTAATAGAGTATATTATAAAACAAAAACTTGGAGAGATCCACTTACTTCATTATTAACACCAATCAAAGCTTGAGATAACCTAAAATGTTTTTATTTTTCTTAAAGAATTAGAAAGAAATTATGAAATGATTTTTATTTCCTTTTTTTCATAGTTACATTTTTATTTGAATTATCCTAAGATAGTTTTCATTATCTTTAAAAAAAATCTTTACTTACTAAAGATAGAATGTTCATTTTATTTTTTTAGAGATATCGTTTCTTTCTGAATCGCCAATTGTTGTGACTAGCAACAACTCCCCTTTATTTAATATTAGTAATAATACTAAATAAAAGGGGGATCCTTAGTTAAAAAATCCAAAAAAAATTAATTAGGATTTGTTTGCCTTTTCAAATAAAACTTTCTATCATAAACCTAATCCCTTAGAAAGAATATCAAGAAACACTTAAGTTTATGATAGATTATAATAAAATTGCTCTTTAAACAAGATAGCGCATCCATAACAAAATGGTATATATAAAACGCATTGGTCGCAGATCGCATAGCGCAGAAAACAGAAATGATTAATGAATATCTTTTGCGCTCTTTTCAATTATGCGCTTTTGCAATTTTGCGATATGCGATTTTGCGATTTTGCGATATGCACTTTTGCGATTTTGCGACATGCGCTTTTGCGATTTTGCGATATGCGCTTTTGCGCTATTGCGCAATTTCCGCTTTTGCGCTATTTTCATAACTGCGATGACTTCATTTTGCGATATTTCGACATTGCGATATTTCGATATTGCGCAGCAAATCGCAGATCGCAATGTCACAGATTCATGTAAGCGCACTATCCCAAGGCAATCTTCCCATATGTCAAATCCGTTATGCGCTTTAATGATTAAATTAAATGATTGGATTGATTATTAATGGTAAATGAGATTGTTTTTGGATTGAAAGTCGTTTCACAATTAAAATATTATATTTCATCTGCTTTCACATTTAAAATAGTCTCATCACCTTTCTTATACCATTACTCTCATTTACTCATAAAACGCAAGCACAAAGGAGAAAACGTCTATACAAAGCTTCCACTAAACACTATGGGTAAGAAGGAGAAGAGCTCAAATTCTGAAAAGAAAGAAATGGCTTCGCTCTATGCAGACACCGCCTGTAATAAGGATGCTGGTATATCCACTTAGGAAGGAATGTATAATCTGTTAGAAAAATAAAATCCTGTGGTAATAAAAGTTGCAGCTACATCAAGTTCCAAGAATACGTCTAAAGCAACCCTTAGAGACTTGGCATGCTCATTTCTGCATAGAATAGCAGCAAGGCCAAGGATTCTCCCATATACAGACATGGTGAGATGGGTGCTGGATAGAACCGATATTTCAGACAGACAATTCAGAACTCCATATGAGCAGCTAATCGGGTCATTCACCATAGAAGATCTGAGATTAATGTATAATTTTCCAGAACCTCAGGCGACTTACAACAAACACTTCATGGAAGATTTTTCCAAAGAACATGCAAATTTGGAAGAATGCACAAAGGAGTGGACCAAAAGAAGTGAGCCATTGAAGAAAAAAAAACAAGGTATGTACAACACGGGTTCACTTACCTCTCCTTATTGTTTTACTGTTGCCATGTTATGTAGGATTTTTGGAAAGCCTGACATAAATATGATCTTACCCGAATGGCTTCCTTTGTTGAATGCGGCTGTTAATTCTACAATTGTAGACTCGGGCCAAAATCCTATTCTGATAATCTCACCACCGCTATTTTTCACCACTTGCCTATACGAATGTTTCTTGTACGGTTTATCCGCCTTTGTTTATCTCTGCTATGTCATGGATTTCATCCTCTGGCTATGTCTCTTTCCTGTGATGGGCCGGAAATGGACTATCCACGCATCCTTTTGCCCATTCATGTACCATAAAGAACTATGGGAGTCTAAGTTTGTCCCCCATTTTTATCAAATTTGTCATGGAATAATGCTGCCATTGTATAGAACATTGTATAATAAGGATGCCCCAAGGTTATCCTCAGAAACAGAGGTTGATATTCTCCCCGTCGCGAGATGGTTTGGAGAAGAATTGTTCACTTATATTAGGGTTTTTAGAAGTTATGCTTCTCCCCATGTTTTACCCCTATATGTTCCAGATAGACTTGTATCTCGGGAAATTGCTTATCAAACCTGTGGCCAGGGAGGTATAACAAAAGATTTAAAAGAGAAGAAAAAGGGAATTTGGCCACAATTTCCTGTAAAATGTGGAACATTTTCACTGTTTGACATTGGTCATGCATTTAAAGAGATAGGCAACATTACATGCCTACAACTGTTCAAATTTTCGAGAAGATTATTCGACCCAAATGATATTATTAAGAATTTTACCAATGAAATCAGGGTAAAGGAATTTTCCGGGGAACAGGATCCTTTTAATGATATGTTCCAAGCAAGAAATTCATTCAAAGAAGTTCTGAATTCAGATCAAGCGCAGTTATCTCCAGAGGAATTTCAAGAATTCAAGCTTTACAGAGAAATAAGACTGACTCCTATTCCTTTGGGAAATCTAAGCTTAGAGCCCGCAAGAGAGCAAACTCCTAGTGTTAGTCTTAATGGCAGTTCAAGTACAGATAAATCTAAATCAAAATCTGGCAGAGAGACTTCTGAACATTCCAATAAGTCTAATGAAAAGGAAGATAAAATGGAAGAATCCACTAAAGATTCTGCACAATCAAAAGAACTTACTCAATAGCAAATTTTGAATTCCCAACAGACAAATCCTCCTCCAACCGATGAACAAAAACAGCCAGTTATCATTGAATTAGACAAAGAATGGGAAACCTTCAACCAATTGATTAATGTAGAAGGACAGAATGTATAGACCCCTGTCCAGACAATCAAAGTTTTGAACACAGGAACAAGCAGCACAGTCACAGTGACAGAGCACATACCAATCACACCCTCTTCTGAAATTGTGCTTAATGTAGAGGAAATTCCTCCTCTAGATGTATTCTACAGACCAAAATACAAAGCAGTAGTGAAGAGACAGAGGAAAAAGAGAAAATTAGAAAGTACAATTGCTACTGAAGCAGAACAAGTAGATGTTTTGTGGAAAGATCCTGCCACAGAACCTACTCATAATCTCACTAAGTTATCTCAAATGACAGGAGCTTATGCTTCCGCAACAATTGATAAAGCATTTGAGATACAACTTTTGTTGAATGAAAAAGAAGAACAGGTAAAAGCTCTGCAACAGCAATTGCAACAGGTACAGGCCAATAAGGAAGCACAATTGAAACTTGAAGAGTTACAACAACAACTTCAAGAAATGAAAATAGGACATCAAAAAAGCTTGGCTGATAAAGACAAACAAATACAAATTATCCAAGATCAACATAAAGATGATCCTAAGCTTCCAGAATTCATTTCAGAGACCATCTCTTTGAACAATCAACTACTGCAACAAGAGGAATTTTTCTGCCAAAAAATCTTGCAATGGAATTCTTTGTGCCAAGAGAGCGATAAAATCACAAATCATGTCGTAGATTTACGAAATGATTATGATTTGATTAATGAAAAGATCAATGATTATCTGGCATGGCAAAAGATAGAAGAAGGCAGAAAAGCTGGTGCACCCATCGTTAATGAAAACCATAAAGAAATACTGTTCAATAACTGGGATGCACAAATCAGAAGGGCAGAAAAGGCAGCAGAAGAGGCGGCTACAGCGGCAAACACTCTCACTGATTGTGTAAATGAAAATTTACACAAAACTAATTTGATCCCAGAAACTGTTCCAGGATATCTCCCACAGGCAAATCAACTGCAAACTGAATGGAGGCAAAAGGCAGAAGAAAGAACAAAATCCATCCAAGGGCTGACAAGGTTGAATTGGGACTCATACTGGATGTACTTGGTGAAGCCACACAGTCAGCACAGTGCGCTCAATTGTATCATCAACGCTACAGAGAAGATTGCTCCTACGCTTGCCGACTCTGTCTTTTCAGGACAGTTGAATTCTGAAGTCGGTCAACCGCATCTTCTCAAAACTATGCTAGATGCCTGCAAGATCAAAGATCAAGTTCATAGATAGATAGATTTAGTTTTTATTTCACTGTATTTTAGCCTAGAAAGAGGACGGTCATTGAACCGAATCCTTAATTTTTGTAATAAACTATTTTTAGATTTAGCTAAGTAGTATTTAAACCCCTCTCATGCATTTAGAGAGGGGTCCCGGATCTTAATATTTTTGGACTTGGAGATTGCATTTCTGTACTCCATTGTCTTATATATTTTTTGAAAAGGATCACATCTGGTGATTTTCATGCGGAATTATCTTTGAAGTGTTGCATTTCTGTACCTTGGAATTTGATTTTGCATCATAGTTATTGGATAGAGTATCAGATTGCATTTGAAAGTCCTCAAGATGAACAAGGTATTTCTATCTGTTCACTGTTGATTTCTTTTGTCTTATGATATTCGTTTTAAAATTGCTATCATTTATATGTATATTTGTTTTCACAATGCTTCCTTTTATATATCATTTCTGAGTATAATTGAAACGTTATTTTTCATAGTTACATATAAATGGTATACAATGATGAATGCAATATGCTAATATAACTTTGTTTAATTTCTTAAACAGAGTTATCTTTATTTGTTTCTGCACATTTCAATTTAATTAATAATACATTTTCATGGTTATTATTGAATTGGAATAATCTTAAGTTGTATTCACATATAATTACCCGGGTTAGTGTTAGAATTTCTTTATCAGTATTTAGCTTAAATTAGATAGTTTTACTTCAGTTAGTTTAGTCCCATTTCCACCCATCCAACCCAATCCATTTAGTTACAAGGAAACTGGTCCTTTAAATCTAGTCGGAGCCACCATACCAAACGGAAAAGGAGCTGTCTTAAGGTCCTGACCGGGTGGTTTTCCCCGATGTTTGAAGCAGAGATTTTCTAGGCTTCAACAGGTAGTGAAAATTAATTTTTAATGAGACTAACCTTGAAATTCTGTGCAGAAAATATTTGGGACAGAATGAGTGTTTGGGACAGCATGTGGTTATTGATGGCTTCTCCATTTTTTGCACCAATAATATTATTATGAGTGTCATCATTCGAGTATCCAACAAAGTCATCATGATAGTGAATCCATAATTTTCCATTTGGAGAGATTTAAAGAGTTTTCCAACCACCATCTAGATCATTAAATGAGATCTTCCAACAATGTCATCATATGCCATCAAGTGTTCTTCAAGTCCTTCATGTCATATCCCCAATCACTGTCCATGTCATCAAATGGTTCTCCATGTCATCATATAGTTTCCAACCATGTCATCAAGACCTTCATCGAATGACATCATCAAGTGTAGTCTTCTAGGTTACCAAACAAGGTACATGATTGACATTTGGCACCTTAAGAATATTTTCCATCTTGACATCATGTTGGTTCCAGGCTTCTTTATCAAGAGTAAGCACATCATCATTAATGGCATTCTTATTAACCAAGAGGGACTTGTCATCATGAGCAAGGACCTCCTCATACGAGGTCTGCATGATATCACTGCAAAGGTTTGCCCTTAAGGTTTTTTAGGTCTTTACAAGAATATTGATCCTCATATTGACATCAATGACAACCTTATAAAAAAAATCTCCCCCTTTGTCATTGATGGCAATATTCTTGCCCTTCCAACATTTTCTCCCCCTTTGACATCAATGGCAAAAGGGGTGTCCAAGTGCTCCCCCTATCATGTTGCTCCCCCTGTCATGGTACTCTTTCTTCTTGCAATGTGGTCCATGATCAATGTGTTTACATTTCTTCAATGGAGTTTCTCTCGAGAGATGATCTATAAAAGGATGATTGTCCATGTGTGACTCATCAAGGATTTAATAGGTTCCATTCACAGATAGCTTCTACAAGAATGCTTAAGAATCATAAGCTCAAGAATCACAAATCTCCCCCTAACTGTATGGTCACTTCTTGGCAGAGTCTCACCATCAAATACTTGGAATATCAAGGATGACTTCATAAATTCAACAACATGTGTTGTTGGTTGGAGTGTTCAAGAGACTTTCGGACCCAATTTGCTTCCTTCTCCATACTTGTGTAACTTTCTTCTCTGGCTTGGTTGTCATGGTTTTAGGGACCCAAGTTGAGTTACACTCACGTGCCATATGTCCAATGTTATGGCATTTGAAGCACTTCATCTTGTTCATGAATGAGTAATCGTGACTTATTCTTGCAAAATTGCTTCTAGGAGATTGACGGGGACCATTATATTGGTATTTGTGATATGCCCTACAATCTTTTGCCATGTGCCCAAAGTTTGTACAAGAATAGAAATATCTAAGAAATATACTTTGGTACTTGGGAGATGAAGAGTTCCTTGAAGTACTTATGAAGTATTTTTGCCTTGTGATCTTTAATGATATTCATTTCCTTTTGTATTCTTGACATCATCTGCAAGTCTCCTTGGAGTAGGATTTCTTCCATTGTTATCTTGACTCTTCTCCTTGCCTTTGCTGAAATTGGGAGCATCAACATTTCTTCATGGCTTCCTCACATCCTTGTGTTTTGAAACATTATCATTCTTACTTGAGGGTTCACCTACATAGCCAAGCCATGATTTATCAAGGGGAGATCTTTGATGACTTAGGCTATCATCTAGGGTTTGAGAACTTTTCAAGTTCTTATTTAGCAAGTCAACTTCCTTTTTAAGAGTGACAATTTCTCCTATCAATTTTTCAAAATCTTGATCTTTCATGACTAGTTGCTTCTTCATTTCTTCCATCATCCTTGTTGCTTCGTGTGCTTCTATTTTAAGGGAGATGATACTTGATTTCATTATGAATATTTCTTCATTCTCCTTTTTTAGACTTCTTTCCATTTCTTCTTTTATTCTTGTAGCTTCACATGTTTCGGCCTTAAGAAGATAGATGTTTGATTTTAGTTTGAAGATTTCTTCATCCTTTTCTTCTAGTTTTCATATCATGGTGTTTCTCTCCTTTTCTTCTTCATCAACTTGTCCTTCTATGAATGCCAAAGTTTCCATCACCTTCTCGGCTCCTTTCGCTTGTTTCCTTGCTTCTTCTAGTTGAGATCTAAGAGAGGAGACCTCTTCCTTGTATTGACCAATCTATGCTTCAATATTTTTCAAGATCTTAAGTCTTTGTTCAAGGTGGCTTGACAAAGTTTCTTCTCTTTTATTTGCCTTATCTAATTGATTTGTCATAGATATGACTTCTTCATGATTATTTGTTTTGAAATTCCTCCTTAAGTTTGGCGAGCTCCTCGTCTTTTTCTTGTACTTGAAGCTTGACAAATTCAACTTCCTTCCTTGTCTTGTCTTGGTTACCATCTTGCGCTTTCTTCTTAAGTTCCTCATTTTCCTTTTTCAAACTGTTAATCTCTTCCATGGAAGCCATAAGTTTATTAAAAATATCTTCTTCAAAGTCTTCTTGTTTCTCTTCATCTTCTAGATCTTCTTTAGCCTTGTTGTCATCTCTCTTATCTTCAGCTTCCTTGATGGATTTTGGACTTATTTCGTGTTTTCCATCATCTTCTTGACTAGAGATCATTGTCAACGCTCTTTTTGGGTGAAGATCATGAAGTTTGTCCCATATGAATTTTGTTGAGTAACATTTTTCAAAATTGGCCTTCACAGAATTTGGTAACCCATTCAAAATTGCCTTCCTTGCTCTTGTATTGTACTCCTTGGATTCTTCGTCCATCGTGTCATTAGTAATCATTGATTTCCAAACTTCAATTCCTTGAGTCTTCAAGAAATTCCTCATTCTTGCCTCCCATATATCAAAATTTCCTTCGAACAATGGAGCCTTCGCAAGTTGATTGGCTTCTACTTCGATGGTTGAGGAAGACACATCTTTAGGAGGATTGGAGACTTCATTTCTTGGCTTTGCCATTTGTGTTCTAATGATCAGCCTTCAAGCTGTTAGGATTTGAGTGAAGGTACTAGCTCCGATACCAATTGTTGGAAATATTGAGAGGGGGGTTAATCAATATTTCTTTTCAATTGTTAATTTTACCAGTTAGATCACTAATATTTAGAACACAAAATGAACAATGATGGAATAGATAATTTTATTAATTTCTTCTTTACAATAAGTAAAGTATAATAATGATATAGGGCTACAACCCTATATGAAGACTCCAATCTTCCAGGCTCCAACCTTGTCAATTTGAGGCACCAACCTCTAGGGCTCCAACCCTATCTTCCAAGGCACCGACCTTGTCTCTATGAGGCTCCAACCTCTTGGGCTCCAACCCTCAACTTCACTTCATCAAAATATTTTTGGTTATTCTCACGGCTCCCAAAGTCTTCTTCAACGAGCCTTGTCAATCTTAGTCTCCATGTCACATCATCAATGACAACCTTGTCCTCTTAGAAGGTGTCACCACTGCTCTTCATATTACCCAAACAAAGATCTCCAAAAGTCACCTCATGATTGCTTTAACACATCAATAATATCTCCAAGACCTTCAAGATGTATTCAATAGGCAGCACCTGCTCTAAGCCTCTTCAAATCAAACCAAGTCTTCACAGTTCAAACCTTCAAATTCTTGAAAAGGTCACGAGTCTTTTACACCTCCAAATTAATCACTGTTGAAGGCACATTTTTTTTTACAGTTCTTAAGCTCCACAACATAGGTCCGAGTTACTGAGGCTAGTGATCACAAAGATATGAATTCGATCCTTCAAAATGATGTGGCTTCGAGCCTTACAATTGTCACTACCCAAAAATTGGTCAACTGTCCGAGATATGTGATTGTCCACTAATCCTTCAGAAGACTGTTTCCTACAGGTAGATGTCCAAGTACAGGACTGAGGTAATGTTCTTTAACACAGGCAACAACAAGACCAAGCTTCTCATCTCAATAAAGGCAACAATCCAAGCCTATTTAAATGACTTTTTTAGTGTGATCCGAGCCCTACAGGACTGAAGGGTTAATCCACTTAATCATAGCTTTAAACTAGGATGCAAAAGAAGTTCTGTTTATAAATTTGAGCTACAGGAAATGATTTATCACAAGTCCGAGTGCACACTTCACAGATTTGTTGTTCAAGCTTGAGAAAGAAGCTTGCTGTCACAAGTCCGAATTTCTCTCCTTCGACAAATCCTCAAAGGCTGTTTGAAAATTTTTCTCTGCAATCCGAGTTCTAAACGTGAGATTCCACTAAAGTATAAATATTTTAACCAAAACAATGAATTTATATGTCCTCTCGGCCTCTTAGTCACTTATGCAGTTATACTGTGAATTTTCTGACCGAAATTGATTGTGAAAACTGAGGAGCGGTGGTTTATATTTATAGTATTTTATCATATTTGAAAGGACATGTCTTTCTAAGGAGAGGCCGACTTGATATAACTGTGCATAGGTCGGCTTGACTGCAAATATATGTTTTTTTTACCTTAAAAATTCAATTTCTCACAAACTATTGGGAGTTTTGGGCTGTGTAAGGGCTCATTAGAAAGGAAAAATTATGCCCTAAAAGATGGTACAAGATTCAAATTGAGAAGATGCCTCTAGGGTAGTGAATGTTTTTTTTTAATGAGACTGACCTTGAATTTTTGTGCAAAAAATATTTGGGACAGAATGAGTGTTTGGGACAACATGTGGTTATTGATGGTTTCTCCATTTTTTGCACCAATAATATTATTATGAGTGTCATCATTCGAGTATCCAACAAATTCAGCATGATAGTGAATTCATAGTTTTCCATTTAGAGAGCTTCAAAGAGTTTTTCAACCACCATCTAGATCATTAAATGAGATCTTCCAACAATGTCATCATATGCCATCAAGTGTTCTTTAAGTCCTTCATGTCATGTCCCCAATCACTGTCCATGTCATCATATAGTTTCCAACCATGTCATAAATACCTTCATCGAATGACATCATCAAGTGTAGTCTTCTAGGTTACCAAACAAGGTACATGATTGACACTTGGCACCTTAAGAATATTTGCCATCTTGACATCATGTTGGTTCCTGTTAATCTAGATTTTTATTGATGGAAATATGGCAATAGGATGCTAGATGGATGATGGAAGACTACTTGAAGACATGATGCTTCATATGATTAATGACATATCACTATGGCATGGTGAATTGATGACATTATAACCCTATGTTGGAGAAGGCAAAAGTAAAACCATAAAGAAGCCCAACTCTCGAAGGCATTCTACCCTACCTCCATTTCTGCACCAATAAATGACCATTCACATTAAAAAATATTTTTCACTACCTTAGAGGAAGAATTTCTCTATGAGACCTTCACCATCCTCTAGAGAATATTTTTAGCTTTCTAATGAGCTATCACTTGGCCTGAAACTCCAAGTATTCTGAGAAATATGAATTTTTCAAGTTAAGGAAATCTGTCTGGTCACTAGGCTGACCTAAACCTCTTCTCAAGTTGGTCTGCCCTAAGAAGACACGTCCTTTAGTTTAAGCACACGAATGAACCGTATAAATAGAGTGTTGAACCTTCATTTTTGATCATCAATTCAATCAACACTTGGAAGACAATGAGCTACAGGATCACATCTCGTGAACCTTCAGGAAGAAGAACAGAAGATCAAGTAATATATCTCAGTATCTAGCTCAGTTTAGTGGATTGTCTCTCGGTCTTCATTACAGGATCATTACAACAAACATGATAGGGTTTGTATCAACAACTTTGGGCTGAGGGTGCTATTCCTATTCTCGTTGGATTGTGGTAGCCTATCTTCATTGGACCAGAGAATTTCAGATTGTGCATCATCATTACATTCGGACTGTGAATAATCATTTATTTTGGACTGTGTCCTCATTTAACTATGGCTATATATATATTTTCCTGACTTTGCCTTATATATTGTGTTTACTATTCCGATTGGTCAGCTCTCTGCTCGGATTGTGTATAATTATTTTCACTGAAATATAGGGTTCTACCTTTGTTTGACTGTGAAGCTTCAGGCTGTGGTGTTCACTTGTATTTCAGAGTGTGAAAACTGTTGAACTGTGGGTACTATCCTATTTTGGACTGTGTCTACAACTTGGATTGGGCAACTCTTTCAGACTGGTGGTTATATTGTAATCAATAACAGTTGGATATTCGTAGTATCATCTGTAAAGTGACACAGTGATCCTCCCTTAGACAATGAAGAACGCTTGGATTGAAAAATGAAAGCTCAACAATAATGTCAACACAGTGAAGCAAGGAGATCATGCAGTGAAGTCAATATAAGAAATTTTGGAGCTGATTATACAGTGAAGAATATGTCAAGGACATTCAAGTAAGTACTATTATCATTCTCTATCAAAAAGAAGCAAAGAAGGATTGGTGTCCTTGGGGTAGGTGCCCCTAAACTCAAGGTTGGTGCCTTGGTGAAGATAGGGTCAAAGCCCTAGAGGTCGGAGCCTCATCAAAGTCCAAGTTGGTACCTAATTCATTGAAGGGTTGGTGCCCTCACACATCTATTGTACTCAATTATTTTGAAAAGGGAATGAAGTTCTTATTAATCCTTAATAATATCATTATTATACACCTCTCTGTTTTTTTATTTGTGAAGAATCTAACTGGCAAAAATTAACAATTGAAAAGAAATACTGATTCACCCCCCTCTCAGTATTTCCAACAATTGGTAGCAGAGCCAGCTTCTTCAAGATCAGCCTAACAACTGGAATAATGATTCTTAGGCACAATGAATAACATGGAAGCAACAGGGAAACTATCTATCTTTGATGGAACAAATTTTGGTTTTTGGAAAAAGAGGATGTCCTACTATCTAATGTCTCTTGGTCCTGAAGTGTGGCACTCTGTTCTGGATGGGTACAAAGCTCCCACCAGTATTCCAACTGATCAAGATGAAAGAAGAGCCTACATTGCTAATGCCAAAGCTTTAAATTCCATCACTACTGGAATTATCGATTCCGAATTTACGAAAGTCATGAACTGTGACTCAGCCAAAGAAGTATGGGATATGTTGGTTTATCTATATGATGGGGACTCCAAAGTCAAGAAGGCAAAGCTTCAAACCTATATAAGACAATTCGAGAGTCTGAAAATTAATGATGAAGAAGATATTGCATCATATTTCCTTCGAGTAGCTCAAGTGGTTAACTCTCTTAGAGGACTAGGAGAAAATATTGAAGAAAGCACCATTGTTCAAAAAATATTGAGATCGCTTCCTGACAGATTTGAATCCAAAGTAAGTGCCATAGAAGAAATGAAGGATCTAGATACTCTCAAGATGGACGAACTCCATGGAATTCTCATTTCCTATGAGATGAGGAAAGGGAGTCCAAATTTCAAAGAAGTAGCCTTCAAAGCCTCAAGATGTACAAAGAAGGAAAAGGATGGAATTGCAACATCGATGAATCTGATACTGAAAACGAATTAGCTCAATTTGTACGAAGACTAAAAAGGGGATCTAAGCTAAAAGGTAAGTACCCTCTTATTTGTTTCAATTGTGGAAGAATAGGTCATTACGTTGCAAAATGTGCCCATAAACATGATAGTGATGACGAAAAGGACTGTAAAAGAATGATGTACAAAAAGAAACGGTTTAATAAGAAGAACTTATTCTCCAAACAAGATAAGTCCAATGAAGATGAATTTGTAGTCATTAAAAAGAAATCAACCAGAAATATGCATCATCACAAAGAAAGAGATGATGAATCAGATGAGGAAAGTAATTATGTTGGAAGCAAAGAAACATTATTCATGGCATTTACAAATGATGATGACTCAAAACTAGAAGATGAAAGAAACACGAATAGTTTGCTGATGAATTCCATTGAAGAAAATGAGAATCTACAAAAGAATATAATTTCCCTCAAAATAGAAAGAGAGGAAGCAAAAAGAAGGGAAGACATCTTGAACATTAAGCTAAAAGAGAAGGATGATATCTGTGAAAAATGTGAAGTTGAAATAGTATCTCTAAGAAAGGAATTAGAGCAAGTCAAAAGGAGTTGGCAAAGCTCTCTAGTTCTTGACAACATTCTTAATACTCAAAAACCTCAACATGACAAGTCTGGAATTTGTTTCAAAGGAGAATCATCAAGTACAAAGAATAATGCCAGAAGTTATGCTGATGTACTCTCTTGCCATCCAAAAGAAGAAAAGTCATCTCGTCAGGAACAAAGTCCCATCTCAAATCCAGGAATTGAAGAAAGAGAAACTCCAAGGAAGAATGTTGGTTCAAACTATGGATACTACAACAGGTATCAAAATATTTTTCTTGGGCATAGTTACAATTGTAAAAACTTTGGGCATCAAGCTAAACATTACAAGGCTCATAAGAATGAAGCACCAAGATTGAAAAATCAAACAAACCAACTACATAGTCCTAAAGAGCAAGGAAAAATAAAAACTTACAATTCCTTTGATCCCTTGGCTAAGTTTGATCCGTCTTGCTCATTATGTGATAATTATGATCATAATGAACAAAATTGTCCTCTCAAAAGGGAGAAAGATGAAAACATAAATCTCAAAACTGATAAATGTGGCTTAGCTCTATGTGCTCATAGTGAAGAAAATCATTGGTTCGTGGATAGTGGATGCTCAAGACATATGATAGGTGACCAAAAGAAGTTTATCTCATTGAACAAGAAAAATGGAAATGTATCTTTTGGAAGTGGATCCGCTAAAATCACTGGAAAAGGAACTGCTACCCTTGTCAATGGACTAGGAAAGGCTCAAAATACCTTGCTGGTAGAAGGGCTCAAACACAATCTTTTAAGTGTTAGCTGGATTTGTGACCAAGGACATAATGTCGTCTTTAGTAAAAAAAACTGTGAAATAAGAGACTCATCCTCGGGAGAACTTGTGGTGAAAGGAGTAAGAACACTAGATAATGTTTACATACTCAGTAGAATACAAGAAGATAAATGTTACTTAAGTCAAACAGATGAAAGTTGGTTATGGCACAAGCGATTGGGGCATACAAGTTTTGATAACCTAGTCAACATTAGCAAAATTAATGCAGTAAGGGATATTCCAAAAATGTGCAAACCAAATCAAGTTGTATGTGGCCCATGCCAACATGGAAAGCAAACCAGAACCATCCAAAAAACTAAGGAGTTCTCAACAACAAAACCTTTGGAAATCATTCATGCAGATTTGTGTGGGCCAACTAGAACTCCAACTCTTCAAGGTGAAAGGTACTTTTCTCTATTTGTTGATGACTATACTAGAATGATGTGGATATATTTCATAAAATATAAATCCGAAGCATTTGAATGTTTTAAAAATATTAAGGCTCTCATTGAGAATGAGAAAGATTCTAAGATTAAATGTCTTAGAACGGATAGAGGAGGAGAATTCACCTCAAAAGGGTTTGATGAATTCTGTAAAGAGCATGGAATCGAAAGAGAACTCTCTACTGCTAGGACACCCCAACAAAATGGAGTAGTTGAAAGAAGGAACTGAACCATTCAAGAAATGGCAAGGACAATGCTACTAGCAGCCGATTTGCAACCAAAATTTTGGAGAGAAGCAGTTAGCACCGCAGTTTATACCTTAAATCGAAATCAACTAAGACCAAATAATGAAAAGACTCCTTATGAATTATGGAAAGGAAGACCTGCTTCAGTAAATTATTTCAGGGTTTTTGGAAGAAAATGTTTCATAAAAATAAATGATGACTCACCAGGTAAATTTTATTCTAGTGTTGACGAAGGAATATTTCTTGGATACTCCACTAGGACCAAAGATTACAAATGTTACAACTATCGTCTACGAAGAATAGTGGAAAGCATTGATGTGAATATTGATGAAGGCCTTCCAGAAAAAGGAATTGAGGATCATGAAGTCTAGCCTTTCTTTGAACAAAGTGAAGAAGAAGAACCTGAAAAAGAAGAGGAGAATGAAGAACCTCAAAGTGAACCTCAAAATAAATCTTCACAAACTCCCTCCAACATCAAGTTTGTTCAAAGATATCATCCGGAAGAACAGGTCATCGGAAATATAGATGGAGGAATCCAAACTTGAAAAAGGATGATAAGCACTCCTAGAAAAGTTGATGTGGCTCTATTATCTTTAATAGAACCTGAATTTTTTTCTCAAGAAAGCAAAGATCCTTATTGGATAAAGGCCATGGAAGAAGAAATGTCTCAAATCGAAAAAAAATGAGACTTGGGAATTGGTATCTCGCCCAAAAGATAAAAATATTATTGGAACAAAATGGGTATTCAAATACAAGATGAATGAAGATGGGAAAATCATCAGAAATAAAGCCAGACTTGTCTCCAAAGGATACTCGCAAATCGAAGGAATTGACTTCGAAGAAACCTTTGCACCAGTAGCTCGAATGGAAGCCATAAGAATGTTTTTAGCATTTACTTGCTCAAAAGGATTCAAGGTTTATCAAATTGATTCAAAATCAAAATTCCTGAATGGAGATCTCAAGGAAGAAGTTTACATGGAGCAACCAGAAGGATTTTATCTTGCTGAAGGAAAATACTTTGTATGCAAACTAAAAAATGCCTTGTATGGATTAAAACAAGGCCCTAGAGCATGGTATGCAAAGTTGGATCACTATTTGCAACAAGAGGGTTTCAAAAAGGGAGTGGCAAGTAGAAATATCTACATGAAGATGGACAAGGAAAAAATTCTGATCACTCTTGTTTACGTTGATGATCTAATCTTTGCTAGCAATAATGAAGAAATGAGCCATGAATTTGCTCTAAATATGTCCAAAAAATTCGGGATGTCAATGATTGGTGAGCTGTCTTACTTTCTTGGGCTACAAATATCTCAAACCTCTGTAGGCATGTTTATATCTCAAGAAAAATATCTTAAAGACATGCTTAAAAGATATGGGATGGAAGATTGTGCACCTATGAGCACACCAATGACCACAAATTGTAAATTAAGCAAAAGCGATGATACCCCTCAAATAGATGCAACTCTTTACAGGTCAATAATTGGAGCTCTCCTATACTTAACTGCTACAAGACCAGATATTATGCAAGCAGTAGGAATGGTAGAAAGATTTCAGTCTAGTCCTAAACAATCCCATCTAGTAGCTGTGAAAATAATTCTCAGATATATGAAAGGAACGACTGATTTCGGTCTTTGGTATCCTAAGAGTTCAACTCTTATTGTGACAGCTTATTTTGATGCTGATTGGGCTGAAAGCATGGATGATTGAAAAAGCACCAATGGAAATGCATTCTTTATGGGAGATTGTCTTGTATCTTGGCTCAGCAAAAAGCAATCATCTATATCCCTTTCTACAACTGAAGCCGAATATATAGTTGCTGCTGATTGTTGTACACAAATTCTATAGATGAAGGAAGCCTTGAAGGACGTCAACATAGAAACTAAGAAACCAATTACTATTTTTTGTGACAATACTATCGCCATAAGTCTTTCAAAGAATCTGGTGATGCACTCAAGAACCAAACATATTCCAATCAAATACCACTTTCTCTGTGAACAAGTTGCTGAACACAATATCAGGTTGGAATACGTCAAGAAAAAATAGAAAATTGAAGATATCTTTACAAAACCCCTTCCATGAGAAGCATTTGAGTATCTTCGCCAAAATATGGGGGTCATTGCTCTTGCATCACATTAAAAAGAAACTAGGCAAAGGAGCAACATGCCAGGGGGAGTACGTTGGCACCCCATTTGCCATTGATGTCAAAGGGGGAGAAAAAGGTGGAATATTTCCATCAATGACAAAGGGGGAGATTGTTAATCTAGAATGTTATTGATGGAAATATGGAAATAGGATGCTAGATGGATGATGGAAGCCTACTTGAAGACATGATGCTTCATATGATTAATGAAATATCACTATGGCATGGTGAATTGATGACATTATAACCCTATGTTGGAGAAGGCAAAAATCAAACCATAAAGAAGCCCCACTCTCGAAGGCATTCTACCCTACCTCCATTTCTGCACCAATAAATGACCAGTCACATTAAAAAATATTTTTCACTACCTTAGAGGAAGAATTTCTATATGAGACCTTCACCATCCTCTAGAGCATATTTTTATCTTTCTAATGAGCTATCACTTGGCCCGAAACTCTAAGTATTCTGAGAAATATGAATTTTTCAAGTTAAGGAAATCTGTCTTGTCACTAAGCTGACCTAAACCTCTTCTCAAGTCGGTCTTCCCTAAGTAGACATGTCCTTTCTTTTAAGCACAAGAATGAACCGTATAAATAGAGTGCTGAACCTTCATTTTTTATCATTAGTTCAATCAACACTTGGAAGACAACGAGCTACAAGATCACATCTTGTGAACCTTCAGGAAGAAGAACACAAGATCAAGTAATATATCTCAGTATCTAGCTCAGTTTAGCAGATTGTCTCTCGGTCTTCATTACAGGATCATTACAACAAATAAGACAAGGTTTGTATCTACAACTTCGGGTTGAGGGTGTTATTCCTGTTCTCGTTGGACTGTGGTAGCCTACCTTCGTTGGAATGGAGAATTTAAGACTGTGCATCATCATTACCTTCGGACTGTGAATAATCATCTATTTCAGACTGTGTCTTCATTGAACTGTGGCTATATATATATTTTCGGATTGTGCCTTATATATTGTGTTTACTATTCCGATTGGTCAGCTCTCTGCTCGGATTGTGTATCATTATTTTCAATGAACTATAGGGTTCTACTTTCGTTTGACTATGAAGCTTCAGGCTGTGGTGTTCACTTGTATTTCAGAGTGTGAAAACTATTGAACTGTGGGTACTATCCTATTTGGGACTGTGTCTACAACTTGGATTGGGCAACTCTTTCGGAATGGTGGTTATATTGTAATCAATAAGAGTTGGATATTCGTAGTATCATCTGTACAATGACACAATGATCCTCCCTTAGACAATGAAGAATGCTTGGATTGAAAAAGTAAAGCTCAACAATAATTTCAACACAGTGAAGCAAGGAGATCATGCAGTGAAGTCAATATAAGAAATTTTGGAGCTGATTGTACAGTGAATAATATTTCGAGGACATTCAAGTAAGTACTATGATCACTCTCTATCAAAAAGAAGCAAAGAAGGATTGGTGTCCTTGGGGTAGGTGCCCCTAAACTCAAGGTTGGTGCCTTGGTGAAGATATGGTCTAAGCCCTAGAGGTTGGAGCCTCATCAAAGTCCAAGTTGGTGCTTAGAAACAGGTTGGTTCCTGATTCATTGAAGAGATGGTGCCCTCACACATCTATTGTAATCAATTATTTTGAAAAGGGACTGAAGTTCTTACTAATCCTTAATAATATCATTATTATACACCTCTCTGTTTTTTTAATTGTGAAGAATCTAACTAGAAAAAATTAACAATTGAAAAGAAATACTGATTCACCCCCTCTCAGTATTTCCAACAAGTTCCAGGCTTCTTTATCAAGAGTAAGCACATCATCATTAATGACATCCTTATTAACCAAGAGGGACTTGTGATCATGAGCAAGGACCTCTTCATACGAGGTCTGCATGATATCACTGTAAAGGTTTTCCCTTAAGGTTTTAAAGTCTTTACAAGAATATTGATCCTCATATTGACATCAATGAAAACCTTATAACAACAGGGAAAAGTGAAAAATGGTCAAGGAAAGTGCAGATATGCCCAAGGGAAGTGTGAAAAATGAACAGATCTAAGTGATGGTGAGAACTTGAGTGAAAATATGACTAAGTGTGAATGAATCGATGTAAATCAAGTGTAGAAACTAAATAAATGGGAAGAAAACCAAATCGGTGAAGAGAGTCGCTGCAATGACGACCATCGGTGCAAAAACAAAGTAACCGATGCAACACTTGTGAAAGGAAAAAAAAAAAACTTGAAACAACACTTCTACAACCTAAAACATGTTAAAACACCATCATGCGTGAATAGAAATAAGAATAACAACACTCACACTAGGAAAATGATAAAAAGTGACAGAAAAAAGTGGCAAAAGGTGATAAAATCAAGATTCACTTGGAAAAGCAACGACGCCTGCACCGAAGGTTCCTTGATCTCCTCGAGAATTCTAGAGCTCCAAGGTCGAGTGTGAAAATGAGCTCTATAGGTTTCGATTAAATATATTTGAGAAAATTAGGGTTTATGACGCACATGCCTAAAATCGAGGAAAATGCAACAGATGGTGGAATTTTCTAAAAATAGTGAATGTGCCTCCTTCAAGATACTAAAAATAGATCCCTATTCTTTAGGGATTATTTTTATCTTTTTACATTTTTTTATCTTTTTTCTTTTCTAGAAAAACTTGCCATGAACGTTGTTGGGAAAGATTGTGCAATTATGGGGAACTGGGCAACTTTCTGGCTCAGTGCACTTCACAGTTTTTGAGCTCAGTGAGGGATTTTGCAGTTTATGGGCTCAATGTTGGGTTTCCTTCCATGATTGCACGGTTTTGAAGCTCAAGGCTGACTTCCAGTCTAAACTGCACAATTCCAATCATCAAGGTTGCTTTCCCTCTAGGATTGTGCAGTTTATGGAGGCTAGCCCAGAACTATTGTGCAACCAAGTCAGGAGTTTACCTTGTGACGTAGAAAGATTAACTAAGTGTGAAAACAAGTGAACAAAAGCACAGATGAAAAAGATGTCTCAATCACAACATGAATACCTGATAGCAGTGCAAGATATGCTCATGTGATTAGAAGGCTAGGCTCCAAAATATAAGCATAGGAAACATTTGGAGGGTTGTTGTAACTGCTACAAAATATTCATAAGGAGGACCTTCTCATCTAGGCATCCATATCCATATGACCATTTTTCATAAGAATATGGATTTACACATCAAAATTTCCAATGATCCAACCAAGATACCAAATGTAGGGTCCTCATAGTTCCCTCTTTTCATTATTCTTGCGAAAAGATAAGATATGCCTCCTTCCAATGATTTCTTCATGAGAAACATACAATGATCAATGACAAGAACTACCAAGTACAATATGTGATAACAAAAGCATGATTTCAATATAATAATCTAGGGTTTCTATGCAACAATAGAGGATGGAATCCTAGGGTTTCCAAATACAAACCCTAGATCTAGATATAAAGAAAATCATCATCGTCATCAATCATGCCCTATATTCTACACAAACCCTAAAAATCAAGAAGTATGGTTTTCATGAGGGAATTAGAAAATATGGTTTTAGAACCTTTGACAGAAATAAAATATATTATACATACCTATGGGTTTTCATACCTATGGGTTTCCATACCTCTATCCTCCATTATCATAAGGGCTGCTACAAGACCTGCAACAAGATGCCATGCTCTTCTTACTACTTGTCTTCAAGAATAAAAACCTAAAGGGTACTGCAACCCTTATCCAAGATGCAAAATTCAAATGATGTTTCATTTTATTCAAGATATATTTCTTTCATACTTCTATTGCCAATGAAGTGTGTATTTTGACTTATGGACAAACATTCCTTGCTTTAGGATTGATTTAAATAATATAACTACTATTCTTGACTTATATGAGAGACAACTATAGGAATTCATGGAGGTCTTCTATTGTTCCTTTTCAAGGATATTATTCACCCATAAACAAGTTTGATGTCCTTCAAGGAGACTGATCTTTCTGAACCTCGAAGACATGATTACATTCACTACTAGTTGTTTGTAGTTTCTCACTATCGTCATTGTAAGAGAATCTTCTTACTAACTCTGTCCTCAAAATTTACCTTAAGGAACTTGAGATTACCAATTAGTTAGGGATTTAAAAAACAATGAAATGTGAGCTCAAAATTCAAAATAAATATATATAAATATTCTTAGAACAATGATGCAATAGAACCCTCCTATACTCAGAACTACTTCACAAGATTGTTCTCTCTTCAAATTTGACTTCAATGGAATTTTTCAAACTTGGCACAATAGTATATATGAGTGCCTCAGGACTGTGTATTTTCTCCATAGGTTCTTGGCCTTTTTAAAAACATACAAAGCTGCAAAATGAACCTTGATGAATTCTTTTGCAAGATAATCTACCTCCAATGAACTCATTGTAGGATTCTTATGTGAACATGACTAATGAAGGGATATCGACTTCTTCTTTGAGAATGATAACTAATGTTATTTATATAAATTACTTAAGATGATCCACATGTCGGATATTTTATTTCTCTGTTCAAGCTCAAATGCACATATATATATGGCCTTAGAACTATTATAATTATTTTCTTTTATGGCACCATTCGGGACTGCAAAACATACCTTAATTAAGGTGATTGTAGTCACTATTTTATCCTTCCATCAAACTTTCAAGGATCTTCAAAATTATTTGATCCTCTTCTGTTAGCAAGATATTTTCTCATTTGACCAGGAATACTTTCTTGTTAAAAAAACTTAGATATTTATATGCACGGGTGGTTGTTCGGAAAGAAGTCTAGGCCTCTTTTTGTAGCAGATCTTCTAGCAACTCAGGCTAGGTCTTTTATATGCATAGGAAAGTAGCATGGGATTCAAACCTTTTTAAAAATGACTGAGGCTATCAATACAAACCTTCAAATTGATTTTATGCCCAAAACTTAAGGAAGATGCAGATCCCTTTGTAGCTTCACTATGGAACTCCCAACTAGGCTTATAAGGCCTTTTATTAATTTAGGTCTTATAATTTGATTACATAATGCTTGGATTTTTGAGGTGGCTCAAAATTTGAACCTTTGAAGAAATTATTAAACAACGAGATACATTGTTGGATTTTTAATGCTTTGAGATGGAGGTTGGACATCCATATAGAATCCAGATATTTTGAAAAATTTGATCACTTCAAGGAGTAACTTTAGACCTCATAAATCATATCAGAACTATATTCCCTTTGATAAGATGCTTTGCCTAGTATGGGATATTGGACTAGCGAGCTCCTTGGCCCTCTAACACATAGTTCATGGGTTCTTTCTTTTCATCCACATTATTGTGACCTATTCATTGATTATGGATTCCATAATTCAAATGTTTCTCCTTCTAGGAGCTTGGTCCTAGACGAACTTCTTCCTCTCTCTCTATCTTGAAGATTTAGAGACCTTCCCTTCATAATAATTGAAACAAGGGTTGGAAAAATATGCCCACACGATCCAATACTTGAAGTGGAAACCATATGAAAAAAAAATCCTTGGTGATTTATTTTCCTCTCTTACCTGGGATTGTCCTCACTTGGGCTCTGATAACATGTTAATTTTAGTTAACATGTTCTTTGCTGTTGACGTTATTAATCGCATTACTGATCCGAACACGGCCCATTTAGTAAAACTTTGTTTAACCTCTACTTTCTTTAGTTTTGAAGGTGAATTCTATGAGCAAACGTGTGGTGTTGCCATGGGTTCTCCTCTTTCCCCGATTGTTGCGAATCTGTTTATGGAGGACTTTGAATCTAGGGCTCTTTCCTCAGCCCTTTTCCAGCCAAAGTTATGGAAAAGGTTTGTTGATGATACTTGTGTTGTCTGGCCTCATGGCAAAGATAAGTTAGATCAATTTTTCCTTCATCTTAATAGCCAATCTTGTTCCATAAAATTCACCATGGAATATGAGGTGGAGGGTAGTCTTCCCTTCCTTGATGTCCTTATCTCTAGAAATGATGATGGTTCTTTCTCCCATCAGGTTTTTCGAAAGAAAACCCATACTGAGCAGTATCTTCATGCTAGCTCCCACCAGTTCCCTGCTCAGAAATTAGGCGTCCTTAGCACCTTGGCCACGAGGGCGCTGAGAATCTCTGATGAGTCTCACCTTGATAAGGAAAAGACCCATCTGTTGAATGTCTTTTGTAATAATGGTTATAGTTTGTCGCAGGGCCTCAAAGCTTTCCTCAAAGCGGAGAAAGGTCCTCCTGTTAAAAATAAAAAAGAACCTAGTGAATGGTATGGCAGTGTCAGCCTTCCATTCATTCAGGGTACCACTGATAAAATTGCTAAAATCCTTAAAAAGCATAAGGTATCCTCTTACTTCAAGCCCCTTAATACTATTCGTAGTTCTTTAAAATCGGTTAAAGATCCGATTGACCCCAGGGATGGAAAAGGTGTCTACATCATTCCCTGTTCCTGTGGTACTCCTTACATTGGTGAGACGGGTCGGTCAATTAATCAAAGGATATGTGAGCATGCTGCTGATATCAAGCATAGAAGATCTCACTCGTCTGCCTTAGCTGAGCATGCAGAAAAGACTAACCATCATATTTGCATAGAAGATGCTAAGGTCATTGCTAGAATCGACCATTTCCACCATCGTAAGTTGCGAGAGGCTATTGAAATTGAAAAAAGGCCCGTTAATCTCAATAGAGATGACGGTTGGAATATCAGCAGGTGCTGGATTCCTGCCTTATATTCTTAAAAAAAATTTATTTTATTTTATTTATTTATTTTATTTTATTTTATTTTTTATTTATTTATTTTTATTTATTTATTTTATTTTATTTTATATTTTTATTTGTTAAATAATAATAATAATAATAGTAATAATAATAATTAATTAATTAATTAAAATAAAATAAAATATATTTTTATTTATTATTAATTTATATTTATATTGTATTTATATTTATTTATTTATTTATATTTTTTAATTAATTAATTAATTTTATTTTATTTTTATTTTTTTATATTAATAAATAAATAAATAAAATTATTTTTATTTTTATATTTTATTTTTATTTTATTTATTTATTTATATTTTTAAAATAATTTTTTAATTTATTTTATTGATTTATTAATTTTTGACTATGTTTGACTATTGATAGATGGTTTATTTTCAATTAGATTTCATGAATAAAGAATTAATTGTATAAATATTTATTATATAATTTAATCAAAATTTGCATATATACACCTAGATTTGTTAAATTACTTACCATTGTATTATTTAATTGGTCAATTAATTGTATAATAAATTAAAATAAAAATAATAAATTAATTAAGAATATAAATTAATTAATTAATTAATTAAATAAATAAATATATAAAGGAATTTTTACTTTTTCTAAGTCAAACTAGCCGTTACCCTAACGGCTAGTTGAACCATCTCTACATCTATTTATACTTATTGCCTGATCTGATCTCTCACATAGTCCTGATGATGAACCACACTGGTTGGTTCGAAACGCGTCGACCTCGTTCTTTTGCATGTGATTATTACCGAAAGAATTTCTACTAATGTTCTTTGCTTATAAAAATTACTTCGATGTTCCATATTAACCCAATTACGATTTCATTTATTTTCCAATAGAAATCACATGGACAGTAGCTGAAGAAACAAAAATAAACACAAATGCAGAAGACAAGCCAAGATAAGAGGAAACTGATATTTAGGCTTGAAGCCAAGGAAAAACCCCACAAGGGGGGAAACCCACACATCTTTTCTTTTTGATAATATCAAATGTTCAGAGAGAGAGAAATCCAAAAGAGTACAATGATACAAATTCAAAGTAAATAGTATAATTGAATTTCTAATATGATGATCCAATACCATTGTGCATAGTAAAATATATGGCCTAGTCAAAGTCTGTAACTTCCCTCAGTCAACAACAGTCAAACTCTGCCCTAACCAAAAATTCAAAGGTTGGTCAAACTCTTCCAATACAACTCAACCAAAGGAGAGAGGAACTCAACCTCTTGTGACAATCAAACAAAAACAAAAAATTCAAATTTGGATAAGTCGAAATTGGTCAAATAGAAGGTCAACCCTGTCGTCAAACTACCACCTTAGACCTGCGGTCAAATCAGGTCAAACTTGCCTAGTTTTCCTCGATTATTGTGTCATTTAATGCATCCTATTTAAACATAGTCAACCCTCCAAAGTTCACAGTCAAAATAGGTCAAATGAACCTCAATCAAAGATGGTCAATATTGGTTGAAACAGTGAGTTGTCGCAAAGATAAAATTCCCAGTCAAACTCTCACATGTGTGAAGAGAATAGTTTCCCTTGGAGGTTGAACCAATTAGAAGAGGTGAGAGAAATATGTGTGATGTGAAGATGCCAAAATGAATTTTCCTTTACCTTTATTTATACAAGTTAATGTGGATCAAAGATCACGTCTCTTGGGCTTCATGAACCTACATGACTGGTGGGGTCGACCTTGACCAAAATCACATGTGTTTTCTTGATCTCAAAAACAAACTTTCCCTTATCAGAATCCAACACTCCATACGTCAAAATTGGTCCTATCGAAAATAGGAATTAATTCCAATAACCATCTTCTACAAATGAGTGGTCCAATGTGTATTTTTACCGAAGTTGCACGTTTTGACAAGAAATCACTCCATGACTTCATAAAGGAGGATCCATAAATGATCCTTATTATCGTCTTGAATAAACATCTTTATATCAGCTAGTTGAATGTTATATCATGTTCATGAATTCTTCTATATTATCTTATAAATTCTTTTCTTCTAGGTATCCACAATCGTGCGATTATACCATGAATATATCAGAGTCCCCAAGGATCCAAGGGTCCTTACAATTCCCTCCTTCCATCATGTTTTCCAAAACAGAGGATCTGCTCATCCTTCTTCCTTTAATTCATGTACCTACAATATTCATTGACAAGTACACCCAAGAAAAGTATACAATAACAAAAGAATGATGTTAATTTGTCAATATAGGGTTATCATGGAAATTTAGAGGATTGCCTCCTAGGGTTTTCAAGTGCTAATCCTAGACCAAGGGATTCGATATACAATTCATCAACCTCATCCATACATACTTTTCATGAGCCCTAAATTGTACAAAAACCATAAAATACCAAGGGTTAGGGTTTTTATGAGGGAATAGGGTTAGGGTTTCCATATGACTAGGGTTTTACTTATTTCGATGAAGGTTTTAGATATCAGTACCAATATCAACAATTTTAACAACAAACCCTAGAACCATACACCCAACCTACAAAATTTCATGTTGGATCCTTAATAAAATATTCCATACATACCTCAAGGTTACATACCTTTGTCATAGTGACATGTTATTCCAGATGTAATGGTCTTTTTATCTCTTTTCTTTAAGGTGTGCATCAACTCAAGATATTTTTTTATTGTATCTATCTATTGACCTCTTTTTGATTTAGGATCAGTATGTTACTTCTCTAATGCCAGCTTATTAGTGATGCATAGATCTAGAGAACTGTCTACAAAAATATCCCTTTTCCTCAATAATTTCTTGAAATGGTTGTCAACAAAACTATCTTGTACTAATTATTCTTATTATTGTCAGTTATTGATGCAATGACAACTCTTGTAGAAATTATACAACATGCATGTATATCTTGGATTCACCCGATATAAAAATGTACTAAAGTTAAATACTAAATCGCTTCTACAAATATTTTGCGAAATTAAAAACACAATCGCTAATCACATGAACATGAAGAAGAATCAAATCACACACAACATAGATAATTTCCTGGGGAAAGCTTACTACTCAAAACCCCTCTATCATATATTGTATATTCCACAAGGAATCATGAAAAAATTACACACAACTCTTCTCACAAGAGCCCTCATGTATTCAACTATTTGTCTCACGCTGATCCAGACAAAATTGGGCCAATACTCAGCCAATTCTTAGCCTGTCTTTAGCCTGCCTTGCTCAAACAGTTCATAAGGAATGCAATCCCTATTCACAAGGAATTCCAACCTTCCTACACTATGTTGAGTATCATGGGCATCCTGTGGTGTTTTAACTGCACCTGGGTAGCTTGCTAATATAACAACTGCTAGTTAAATTTCCATTTCACCTAGATCTCAATTGGGTCTCCACTGGAACTGACATGCATGCAACTAATAATAGTAAATCCTCAGTTGCATGTGAGATCACTGATTGTGAATTAAATAATATTTAATTCACTTGATCTCTCACTAGTGTATCAAACAGTTACAACTAGCACAACTGAGCTAAAATGATTACAACTTGCATTAACTAATGCATCACTGCACTTTGAACTTTGTTACAATTAGAATTACTCTGCATACCTCACCAACTACCCTCAACTCGAAATTCATGAGTTAACTGAGTTTATCACACTCAGTTAACTATTACAAGTTATTTTGAGATTAGATTACATTTTATTGTCCATCTTAATTAAGGGATAAATAAAATAGACATGCACCAAATTTAGCCCACATTGATGTAGGTGCTGCGTGGACCTCCTGGTCCCACACTTAGTGTAGGTGCTGCTTGTTGTTTCTGGATGCCAATTTCATTGTTTCTTGTTGCAAACTTCAACACTCCCTCTCAACAAGAAAGGAATGTCCTTGCATGCGACATGCACCTCTTGCATGCCCCATGCAACCTCATTCATGCGACATACAACCCTTGCAGGTGACATGTAACTCTTGCATGCAACACTTCTCTAGTGTTTCTCGCACATGCAACCTTTGCATGCAACACTTCTCTAATGTTTCTTGCACATGCAACCTTTGCATGCAACACTTCCAAAACTAAATAGCCTCCAAACAACTGAATTAGTATAATGAATCTATCATCAAAGTCTTCTGACTACTGGTACCTACTGCACATGTCTACTAGATCCTCTGTGCTGTTGACATTTGCATCCATCCACTCTGCACTACTGCCAACTCTGATATGCGCTCCAATATTCGACACCTGTCACTTTGATTTCATGTCCTCCTGACATCTGACTAAATCAATATAACTAATCCTACTACTGCTTCTCTGTGGGCTCATCGTAGCTAGGTTCGATCCATGAGACACACCATCTCTAGGACCCTGCCCAAATTTCTTCTTGGGATTAATCATTCATGTTGCCCCACCTCACACCTGGAGGTATAGCTGCATGCACTCTGATCCAAGGCTCAATTTTTAGCTAAAAATTGAAAGTGCTTGAAATTTCTTCAAACATGAACAATCATATAGAGTTCGTCACCAGGATTCACGTATAACAACTCTGGCGCAACTCATTTCATCAAAATCCGAGTTCGTATGGTTGAGTTATAGTGTGTTGTTCGTTTTCCAAAATAGGCAAAAAATGAGCAGAACAGGTACAATGATGATGTGGTAGGTACAATCAGCATCACAGGGAATATTCTCCAGATTGCAGCCAGTGGCACTGTGACAAGTGTTGTCTTCAGATTCGCTAGATGGGTTAAGTGAAGAAAGAAATTTTCCAATGACCTCCAATTCTTCCAAAGTTGGAATTTGAATTTTTTTTAAGTGTTGGAGTATAACCCAATGAGAGGGCGCCACGTGTCCTCTCTGGTGGGCCATCTCCTGACATATGGGGTCGAATTACATGTTATGTTAATGTTTGGACTAAGGTATGGTGGAATTATTATATATATATATATATAGTTCAAACATCATTCAGTGGATTTCACCAATTATGGAGGAGCTCTTACTAGCCAATGGCAGAAGTTAAATTTGGAGCGGGTTGCTAAGTATGGTGGAGACCTATTATCATATTGTTTGAAAAATTATTGTGGCATAGTGGGGGTCGAACCTCTAACCTCACGCCTGCCAAACCAACCGCCTAACCATCTCTCCTACCGAGTGATCCTTACCTTATATGATCTCCGCTTCCATTTGAATTAAATGCACTGACAATTTGGGGGTTGGAGGGGGCCAGACCCCTCCCCATGTGGCCAAGGTCCGAAAACCAAGAGATAATTCAACGAAACCGGTGGGATGGTTAATTGCGATTAATTTAAATATAAGCGGGGTTTAATTAAACATTAAACATGGGTTAGTGACATTAACCCAAGATTTGCACTAAACACGCTTATCTCATTAAACCCACACTTATCCACCCTTAAAATGCGCTTATCGCTAATTAATTCAGAAGGTTAAGTTGGAAAAATATTCGGAGGTGCGCCAATTTTTGCAGGAATTCCAAAATTAGAATGTTAATTGGCAGTTCCTCCAGTTTTGGAGGAGAAATTGGGGCAAAGTTGGTTTTGGTCATAACTCACTCAAATTTCGACCAAACTGAGCTTAGTAAAAGTCATTCCTGGTTAATTTGCATGCTAGGAAATCAATTAAGTAGGTTGTAGAGGCAGAAAAGGTGATCTACAGGTGTTTTAGTACATTTGAATATTTTTGAAGGCTAGGGCCAACAGGTGTTGGGGTCATTGCTAGAGCATCCAGAGTCTAAATACAACAAAAAAATAGTCATTTTTGGGAGATTATGATGTTATAAACTCATTGGAATAGGTTCCAAGAGGTTTTGAAGATTTTAACAAAGATTTGAGCACACTTGAATCTAATATAAAGGTCACACTATGAAGCTGGACCAAGGAGATGTAGCCCAGGAGGGGTGAAAACCTTTATCAAAATTCTCTTTGTTAAGATTTGTTATACGTGCTTGCTGTGTTTACTATTGATTATGTTCTTTCATTTAAAATTATGATTTTTAAGCATATGACAAACTCATAATTTCACTAAGTACACTGCTTTCCAATCACATGCTCTTAAACAAACTCATGAAGGATAAGTAAAAAAATGTAAATAAAAGTTTATATCTGAAATGAAACTAGCACAACATTAACTAGTAAGAAATTTCAAATCAAGTTGGTATCAGAGCACAAGGTTGCTTGCTTTTTTTACTTGAAGAGTTTTTTTTAATAGTGCAAAATTACTGATGCTTACAAGATTGAGATTGCAGAGAGGAGAAGGGAAGCTACTAATAGCTAGTCCAGAAGCTAGGAAAAGAAGGAATAAGGCTGAGATAGCAACATCCTTACCCAAAGGACCACTCAAGGCAACACTTTAAGAACAAGAGGAATTAATTTCACAAGAGGCTCAAGTGGTTGAAGAGATACAAGCTGCAGAGATAGAGCTTGAATCAACAACCAAAATGTCAGGCCATGAAGGAGCTCATGAACATTCTGAGGAAGAGGATGTCTAGAAGGAGTTAAAATAAATGAAAAGGATGGTGAAACTTATGTATGAAGATTTTATGGAAAAGGAAGATGGAGAAGGTTCAAAACACCCTCATAAAGAAGAATATTCAAACAATAAAAAGGAGGAAGAGAGGAGCTCAAAATCCAGTGGTGGAAAACCACCTCCTTCTCCACCATCATCATCATCCTCATCCTCATCTGCATCTTCATTTTCCAAATCCACTACAAAAAATCATACCCATACTCATTCCAAGATCCCAAAAGGTAAGACTCTGTTACTCAAATTGGACATCAAATTTGAACTTCCTACATATAAAGGAGAAGTTAATGCTGAAAAACTAGATAAGTGGATTTTTCAATTAGAATTTTACTGTAGAATTCAAAATCTGCAAGAAGGCGATATTAAAATCCAATTGGCTTCATTAAGGCTAGAAGGAGCAACATTAGTTTCGTGGGAGGCAAAGACACAAGAGGAAATGTGCATCCATGGTAATATTTCCATTACTTGGGTTGAATTCATTTCTTTCATTAAAAGACAATTCTATCCATTATATTATATGCAGAAAGCAATAATGAGTTGGAAAAACTTTAGACAACTAAAAGGTCAAAGTGTCCAAGAGTATACACAAGAGTTTAGGAAAAGGGATTTATTACTTGGAGTAGAATTAAATTCACAAGACACACTCCCAAAGTATATGAGTCTACATTCCTACTTAAAACACACTATTCTCATGTTTAACAAATAACATAGATGAAGTATGTGTGAAAGCCACACATCTTGAAGTAGAGGTAAAAACATTTACGAAGAGGGTAGTAAGAAGAAGAAAGCCATTCAAGGGTAAGGAAAAGATAAGAGGAAAATTGAAGGAAAGAAGAGATACAAGTGTGAAAGAAAGAAGGGAGAAAATATCATGCAAACATTGTTCCAAGAAGGGCATGATGAAGCTCAGCATTGGAAACTACATCACGAACTAAGACCAAACCAGAAAACAAATAACAAAGGGAAAAAAAAGACGACTGCCACCACACAAAAAGATCTTGGATCTAATTCAGGAGATGAAACCAAGATAGTTTCCATGGTTAGCAAAGGAAAGGAAGCAATTGCAAGTTCTAGTACCTCAAACAATCACAATAACACTTCAAATGAGGATACACGGATATAATTATTCCACGTTAGAGTAATTTCTAATCTTACAAAGATTGATGCCTTATTTGATACGAGTCCATGAACAGCTTGATTTTTCAAAGACTTGGTTAAAAAGCTGAACTGTAAGCGTACCTCATCATAAGCCATACCCTTTGGGTTGGATAGTTAACAATGCAAATTTACAAGTGACAAGGAAATGTATTTTCAGATTTGCTATTACTGCAAACTTATTTGATGAAGTTGAGTTGGATGTTGTACCACTTGATATTTCAGGGATTATCTTGGGTAGTCCATATTTGTATGACATGAAAGTGGCATTATACCGTCATGAGAACAAATATCATTTGATCAAAGATGGAGTGAAGTATATGGTGAGAGCTCATCGCAAGAAACTGAATATCTCTTTATTTAATGCAGGGAAAATGAAGAGGCTAGTAAATGCAAGTAAAAATTTTGTGCTTCTTATGACAAAGAAAAAGGAAGATGTTAACTATGAATCTTTTGAAGGATGTGATGACAAATTGAAATATGATTTGTTTGATGTGGTAAGTCAACATGACGAGATGTTTCAAGAACCAAAGGGGTTTTCACCCAAGAGGGGAATTTAGCATGAGATTCAGCTGTAGCAGGATGTTCCACTTCTGAATATTGGTATGTATCACATGTCAATCATGGAAAGTTTGTAAATCAATAAGAAAATCCAAGAGTTATCGAATAAAGGTATCATATGCCCATCTACTTCGCCATGTGGTTCTCCAATAGTTTTAGTTCCAAAGAAGGATGGGATTTGGTGCATGTGTATCGATTTCCGTGCAATGAAAAAAATCACGGTAAAGAATCGCTACCCACTACCACGCATTGATGATTTGCTTGATTAGTTAAAGCATGCAAAGTATTTCACTAAGTTATATTTGAGAAGTGGGTATCATCAAGTTAGGATAGCTAAAGAAGACATTTGGAAAACTACTTTCAATACTAGACAAGGATTGTATGAGTGGTTAGTTATGCCATTTGGCTTAACAAATGCACCAGTTACTTTTATGAGAGTGATGAATGATGTACTTAGACAGTTTCTAGATGAATTTGTCATTGTTTACTCAGATGACATTGTTAGGTCCCTATATTACTAGTATAGTCCCTTATTGTTGTTAGTGTAACCCCCTTATTGTTATTATTGTACCCCTGTAACCCCCATATTGTTATTATTGTGCCCTTAAATTATTATTATTAAGTGGGCTAGGATTACATTATGGCCCCATGGACTCCTATATATATAAAGGAGGTTTTGTAATTTGAATCATCCAAGATTTGTTCATTATTGTAATGTATTGGAGGTTTCCCCCTCAAAGTGGCTTATTTATAAGGCGTTGATATCTATTTTCTTCTATTTTTGGAGCTGGTTTCACAACATTTGGTATCAGAGCTTTGGATTCTAGGGTTTCGTTGTTCCGAACAGGTCATCGTGGAATTTTCACTATAACTTTTTTTCTACGAAGGTTCAGAAGCTGAAATTTTTAGGGTGCGAAGCCGAAATCCTGAGGAACATCATCGCAAAATTTCAGAGCTTCGTTCGTAATATTTTCGGCGATATGATCTGTGGAAGGTAGGGCTTTTTGCAGGATCCTGAATTTCACTTAAACAGGTCATCACGAAATTTTCACTATAAATTTCTGTCTACGAAGGTTCAGAAGATGACATTTTTAGAGAGCGAAGCCGAGATCCTGAGGAACATTGTCACAAAATTTCAAATCTTGGTTCACAATATTTTCGAAGATATGATCTGTGGAAGTTAGGTCTTTTTCAAGCTCCCTAATTTCATCTCAAAGAGGTGATCGTGGGAAAATCTTCATAAATCTCTCTCTGAGCATCAGATTGGAATTCTGTAAAAAATAGCTGGAAGTACATGAACTTTAGTTTCATGTCTATAAATTTCAGATCCAAAGAAGAAAACAGTGACACGTGAAAAGTCGTACAAGTTCGCTCTACTGAACCAGTCCATAATTAGGTCACTGTGGGACATTGAACATAAATTTGTCTTGAAGAATCCAAATCAAGTCAGAGCTATGGCATTTGAAAGAAGCTTCAGAGGACTACTACAGGGCCAAATTTCAGATATTGAGGATCTTCAATTATAGAGATAATTCAATTTCAATATATAGCTCTGCAAAAACAAGTAGAAGGTTTTTTTATTTTTGTTTTTTATTTTATTTTTTAATTCTGAATTGCATAAGTCTTGTTTGAAGAATCGAGTTGAATTGATTCCAAGGGAATATTGTAGAATAGATATTAGTATTAGTTTCTAAAATGGCCCCTAAAAAGAATTCAACACTCATTAATCCTTTAGAAGGTTCTACTATGACTCATGAAGACGAAGAATGGCAACATGACATATCAAAATTACAAGAGAAAGTGCAACAAATTTCGCTCTCGCAAAGAGAAAAAAAAATGACATGGAAGTTTTGAAGAAAGGTGTGGAAACTAAGATGGATGGTTTGAAGAAAGGCGTGGAATCTAAGATAGATGGCATGGAAGCTGGCATGGATGACATGGAAGCTAAGATCGAAGAAAAAATGGAAAACATGAAGAATGATCTAAAAGCAGACATGGAAGGTTTGACAAAGTTGATACAAGAAATGTTTCCTAATGGTGAAAATATAGTAGAGGAAACTCATGATGAGAACAAAATAAATGTTAATTTTGATTTCATAAACTCTAATGTTGGCGGGAAGAACCACCATATTCCAAAAATGGATATGAGGAAGTTTGATGGAAATGATCTTGTAACATGGATACTACAGATGGAGCAATATTTCGATCTCCATAATGTGCAAAACACACAAAAGGTACATATTGCAACTTTACATTTAGAACAAAATACATTTGTATGGTATCGATGGCTTTTCTCCCGTAAAAAAATTGTCATTTGGTCAATTTTTACAGAGGAAATGACAACACATTATGAGGATACAAAGAGCAACACCTTCTTTAGCCAATTGATAGATCTCAAACAAAAGGGTTTAGTGGGGGAGCACATTGAGGACTTCCAAAAATTGAATATAAGGGTAGCTGATATTCCAGAGGAACACAGGATTGATCTCTTCATAGGTACTTTAAAGGATAACATCCAACATGAAGTTCATGTTTGGGCACCATTCATTGATAGTATTTTATTAAAGAAAATTAATAAAAACACAAAGATACAGAGCCAACCATCATTTCTATGAAGACACAAAGTCATGTCACTACATTTTTCAACTCAACAAGAAAGCATGACATCAACATTTTCAGAAATGAAAAGACAAACTAGTCTTATTATATTCACATGCAAATACACTAAAGGTCATAAGTGTGTTGAGAAGAAATTATTTTACATAGATTGTGAAGAGGAAGAAAATGAACAAGAAGAGGATATACACCAGGAACCAATCCTATAAGAGGAAGAAATGAGTCCGACCATATCGTGTAATGCATTGGCAGGAATTACCACTCCTCAAACTCTCAAGATAGAAGGACATATCAAGAAGAAAAAGGTAATAGTGTTGATTGATTCAGGCAGGACCCATAATTTTATTCATTGTAAGGTAGCCAAGGAATTGAATTGTTTCCTATACCCAACACCAAAATGTCAAGTGATGGTTGCAAATGGAGGAACTATAAATTGCTCTGGAAAATGCCATAATATCAAGCTAACCATGGGGGAATATGTATTGAATAGTCAAATGATTTCCATTCCTATGGGAGGTGCTGATGTTGTACTAGGAGTACAATGGTTACAATATTTGGGGACGGTAGCTTTTAATTTTCAAGAAATTCTCTTGATTTTTTAAAATTTTATTTTTATTTTTATTTTTAATTTTTTATTTATTATTTTTTTTTTTTATTTAATTTTTTTATTTTTTTTTTTATTTTTATTTTATTTTATTTATTTATATTTTTATTTTTTTTTTCTGAATTGCATAAGTCTTGTTTGAAGAATCAAGTTGAATTGATTCCAAGGGAATATTGTAGAATAGATATTAGTATTAGTTTCTAAAATGGCCCCTAAAAAGAATTCAACACTCATTAATCCTTTAGAAGGTTCTACTATGACTCATGAAGACGAAGAATGGCAACATGACATATCAAAATTACAAGAGAAAGTGCAACAAATTTCGCTCTCGCAAAGAGAAAAAAAAATGACATGGAAGTTTTGAAGAAAGGTGTGGAAACTAAGATGGATGGTTTGAAGAAAGGCGTGGAATCTAAGATAGATGGCATGGAAGCTGGCATGGAATCTAATATGGATGACATGGAAGCTAAAATGGAAAACATGAAGAATGATCTAAAAGCAGACATAGAAGGTTTGACAAAGTTGATACAAGAAATGTTTCCTAATGGTGAAAAGATAGTAGAGGAAACTCATGATGAGAACAAAATAAATGTTAATCGTGATTTCATAAAATTTAATGTTGGCAGGAAGAACCACCATATTCCAAAAATGGATATGAGGAAGTTTGATGGAAAGGATCCTGTAACATGGATACTACGGATGGAGCAATATTTTGATCTCCATAATGTGCAAAACACACAAAAGGTACGCATTGCAACTTTACATTTAGAACAAAATACATTTGTATGGTATCGATGGCTTTGCTCCCGTAAAAAAATTGTCATTTGGTCAATTTTTACGGAGGAAATGATAGCACATTATGAGGATACAAAGAGCAACACCTTCTTTAGCCAATTGATAAATCTCAAACAAAAGGGTTTAGTGGGGGAGCACATTGAGGACTTCCAAAAATTGAATATAAGGGTAACTGATATTCCAGAGGAATACAGGATTGATCTCTTCATAGGTACTTTAAAGGATAACATCCAACATGAAGTTCGCGTTTTGGAACCTGATTCATTGGAGAAGGCATTCAGGTTGGCAAGAAAAATTGAATGTCAAATTATGGCGACAAGGAAGCCTACCACTCACCTCTATAACGAGGGAAGTGTTGCTACTCCTAGATTTCCACAACCTACAAGGTTGACACCACAACAATTGGAAGAAAAAAAGAGCAAAAGGGCTTTGCTATAGTTGTGATAGCAAATACACTAAAGGTCATAAGTGTGCTGAGAAGAAATTATTTTACATAGATTGTGAAGAGGAAGAAAATGAACAAGAAGAGGATATACACCAGGAACCAACCCTAGAAGAGGAAGAAATGAGTCGGACCATATCGTGTAATGCATTGGTAGGAATTACCACTCCTCAAACTCTCAAGATAGAAGGACATATCAAGAAGAAAAAGGTAATAGTGTTGATTGATTCAGGTAGGACCCATAATTTTATTCATTGTAAGGTAGCCAAGGAATTGAATTGTTTCCTATACCCAACACCAAAATGTCAAGTGATGGTTGCAAATGGAGGAACTATAAATTGCTCTGGAAAATGCCATAATATCAAGCTAACCATGGGGGAATATGTATTGAATAGTCAAATGCTTTCCATTCCTATGGGAGGTGTTGATGTTGTACTAGGAGTACAATGGTTACAATATTTGGGGACGGTAGCTTTTAATTTTCAATAAATTCTCTTGATTTTTTATTTTTTTTTTATCAGAAGGAAATGAAGTCGAATTACGGAGTATTGTAGGGAAGCCAAGAAAGATAATAAGCTCTAATGTTATGACACAACTTCTAAAGAAAGAACAACGAGGCGTAATTGCACAATTATGCTCACTAGAAGTTCCAACATCAAAATCATCTATTTCTGCATATCTCCAAAAAGTCTTGGACAACCATTCCAAGGTGTTTGAAACTCCCAAAGGACTCCCACCTATTCGTGATCATGATCATGCTATTCATTTGATTCCAGGAAGTGTTCCTCCAAACATCCGGCCTTATAGATATCCTTACTTCCAAAAGAGCGAAATTGAACGCATGATTGCAGAAATGTTAGAGGCGGGTATAATTCAACCTAGTCAAAGTTCTTTCTCTGCTCCTGTGGTATTGGTACACAAGAAGGATGGATCATGGCGAATGTGTCCAGATTATAGGGAGCTCAATAAGCTCACCATTAAAGATAAATTTCCCATTCCTTTGATTGATGAATTACATGGAGCAATTTATTTTACCAAGTTGGATCTTCGTTCAGGATATCATCAAATTAGAATGAAGACTGAAGATATTCCAAAAACAACATTTAGAACTCATGAGGGTCATTATGAATTTTTGGTCATGCCTTTTGGCCTTACCAATGCACCTTCTACATTTCAAGGGTTGATGAATTCCATTTTCAAACCCTTCCTTAGAAAATTTGTGCTAGTATTTTTTGATGATATACTAATCTACAACAGGTCTTGGAAGGATCATGTTCAACATGTTGACGGGGTGCTCAAACTATTGGAGGAGAAACAATTATATGAAAAAACATCAAAATGTTTCTTTGGAGTACAAGAGGTGGAATATTTGGGTCATATTGTATCTCACGAGGGTGTTAAGGTAGACCCTAACAAAATTAAAGCCATTAAGGAATGGAAAGTCCCCACAACCATAAAGCAGTTGCGAGGATTTCTCGGGTTAACAGGGTATTATCACAAGTTTGCTAAGAATTATGGGAGAATAGCAGCACTTCTAACAACATTATTGAAGAAAGATGCATTTTCATGGACTCTTGAAGCAACTAAGGCCTTTGAACATCTTAAAGAGGCAATGTGCCTAACATCGGTCTTAGCTATGCTAAACTTCACAAAAACCTTTATTGTGGAATGTAATGCCTCAGGAAATGGAATTGGTGTTGTTTTAATGCAAGACAGAAGACCCATTGCTTTTGAAAGTTGTTCAATTAAAGGAAAGTATTTACATAAACCTATTTATGAGAAGGAAATGTTAGCAATATTGCGTGCACTAAAGAAATGGCGAATTTACCTAATGGGAAGACACTTCAAGGTAAAAACTGATCATGATAGTCTTAAACACTTTTTGGAAAAAAGACTATCTTCAGAAGAGCAGCAAAAATGAGTTACAAAGATGTTGGGTTATGACTTTGAAATAATCTACAAAAAAGGGAAGCTAAATGTTGTTGCAGATGCACTCTCAAGAAATAATGAAGAGGTGGAAGCATTGCTTTTTGCCATTTGTATTATCCAACCAGATTGGATAACCGAAGCAAGAGATGAATGGAAGGAGGACGAAGAAGTGTGGACACTCATTCAAAAGTTGCAGCAAGATCCTAGTACATATGATACATTTAGTTGGAAAAAATATTCTTTTGGAATTGCACACTTCTCCTTTAGGAGGACACTCATGATTTTTAAAAACTTACCATAGGGTGAAGAAAGAATTTTTTGGGATGGACTTAAATCTGATATTCAAAAGCTTGTGGCAGAATGTTTGGTTCGCCAGTAGAATAAAGTCGAGACAATTAAGACCCCGGGTCTTCTACAACCTTTATCCATTCCATGTTAACGTTGGGAGGAGATTTCAATGGATTTTATCACAGGTTTACCTAAGTCCGAAGGAAAGAGTGTCATCATGGTAGTAGTTGATAGAATTACCAAGTATGCACACTTTTGTGCATTATCTCATCCATTTAAAGCAAGTACAGTTGCTACTACATTTATGGACACAATTCAAAAGCTACATAGAAACCTAAGGGTTATTGTGAGTGACAGAGATCCCATTTTTATGATACAGAAAACTATTTCTGTTGGACTGTAAACTAACGATATCCTCATCTCACCTCAAATGATGACATGGAGCAAGTAAATGATGTTTGGGGATTATCTTAGATTAAACATTTATTGTAAATATACAAAGCAGTTGAGACACCTCTCGCGAATGGGCTATTTTTCTTCTGCCCCAACAAACATGATCCCATTTGCTGCTTTTATGGATATCATCCACCATCCATCACATCATCTTTAAGGGAAAATTCGAAGGTTCAAGCAATGGAAGATCACATCGAGGATCAGCAAGAAGTTCTTCAACTCTTAAAGGATAACCTGAATTTGGCACAAAATCGTATGAAACAACAGGCAGATCAACATCGCAGCGAGAGAAGTTTTGATGTAGGAAATTGGGTATTTTTATGGCTACAACCATACAAACAAATGTCCCTCAAGCAAGCTAAGAAGGATAATAAATTATCACCAAAGTACTATGGTCCTTACAAGGTGTTGCAAAATATTGGTACTATGGCATACAAATTGGAGCTTCCTTCTTCTTCACGAGTGCATCCAGTTTTCCATGTTTCATGCTTAAAGAAGGTTATAGGTGAAAATCTTCCAGTTCAAACAATATTTCCAGAAATTGATGAGGAAGGAAAAATAATATTGGAACCTGAAGTGGTCACAGAAACAAGAACTCAAAAGCTATGAAATCGATCAATTTTAGAGTATCTCATCAAGTGGAAGAACTTACCCACTGAAGATTCTACATGGGAGGATGATAATTTTATACAAAAGCACCTAGAGCTACTCAAGTGTTGATGACAACACTTTTTTGAAGGAGATGGGCATGTTAGGTCCCTATATTACTAGTATAGTCCCTTATTTTTGTTAGTGTAACCCCCTTATTGTTATTATTGTACCCCTGTAACCCCCATATTTTTATTATTGTGCCCTTAAATTATCATTGTTAGGTCGGCTAGGATTACATTGTGGCCCCACTAGGATTACATTGTGGCCCCATGGACTCCTATATATAGAAAGGAGGTTTTGTAATTTGAATCATCCAAGATTTGTTCATTATTGTAATGTATTAGAGGTTGCCCCCTCAAAGTGGCTTATTTCTAAGGCATTGATATCTCTTTTCTTCTATTTTTGGAGCTGGTTTCACAATAGATATACTCATATTCATTGAATCAAGAGAAGGACATGTCATGCATGTGAACAAGGTACTTGATGTTTTGAGAAAAGAGAAATTGTTTCTTCAGATGTCAAAGTGCGAATTTGGTAAGACTTCATTGGTATATTTGGGACACATAGTTGGAGGAGGTGAATTGAAGATTGATCCTTCCAAAGTTGAGGTCACTTTGAATTGGCCCAAGCCCAATACAGTTATCGAGGTAAGAAGCTTTTTAGGGGCAGTGCAGTATTGGAGGAAATTTTTTGCTAATTTTTCTTCCATTGCAACACCGTTACCTGCATTAACAATCATAAAGAAGTATTCCATTGGGGAGATTTGCAGCAGAAAGCATTTGATGCTTTAAAGAAAAAGATAATTTCAACACCGGTACTAGCAATTCCAGATCTAAGATATCCATTTGAGATCCAAACGGATGCAAGTGATTATGCTATGGCAACAGTGCTCATGTAGCATGGTAAGCCTATCTCATTTGATTCTGAAACTTTTAATGGAGATGTGACTAAATATCCTACATATGATAAAGAGTTATATGCATTTGTACAAAGTGTAAATAAATGGAAGCATTACTTGATGGGAAAAGAGACCATTATCCATACCAACCATCAGCCATTGCAGTTTTTACAATCACAGTCCAAATTGCAGCAATCAAGACATTTCAGGTGGATGGGTTTTCTACAACAATTTCACTTGGTTATCAGGTACAAGAAAGAAATCTTCAATAAGGTAGATGATATTCTTTCTAGGCCTATTGTAAATGAAACTATTATTCTCAAGCACAATTCTATTATGCATGAAAGTTACATTGAACAGTATGTGAATGATAGTGATTTTCAAGATGTGTATGAGAACTTGAGTAAGGGAAACCAAAGTAAAGAGTTATATTATCATGTGAATAACAATTTTTTGTATCACTTGGCAAGTTATGTATACCACATGGAGAAAAACAATATCATAAGCAACTTGAGAAGAGTCAAAGCAACTACAAGGCAAGGTATGACAAACATCGGGTTGATCAAAAATTCCAAGTTGGAGATGAAGTTTGGTTGGACATAAGCAAATAAAGATTGCAAGGGGAAGGTAAAAAGCTCAAACCAATCTGTTATGGTCCATTTAAAATTCTGGAAAAGGTTGGTACAATTCATTCAAGCTAGATTTTCCTCCTTATATGAAAATTTATTTTGTCATTAATGTTGGGAATTTGAGATTGTTTGAGCCTCCTTTGATTGATGATCAAGGAGAGCATGTTTAGTTGCCATCAATAGATGATTTCTCGCCAGAATATCTTGATGAACTTTAGCAAGATCTCATACTTGACAGAAGAATTATAACTTCAAGAACAGGAAATGTTGAACACCTTAGAGTTGGACTCAAAGTTAAAAATCCTTCATCAAAATCTGAGTTCATATCGCTGAGTTATCGTCTACTGTTCAAATTTCCAAAACAAGAAAAAAATGAGTAGAACAAGGACTGTGATGATGTGGAAGGTAAAATCAGCATCGCAGGCAATATTCTCGAGATTGCAGCCAGTGGCACTGTGACAAGTGTCGTCTTCAGATTCGCCAGATGGGTTAAGTGAAGAAAGAAATTGTCCAATGACCTCCAATTCTTCCTAAGTTGGAATTTGAAATTTTTTTAAGGGTTGGAGTATAACCCAACCAGAGGGCACCACGTGTCCTCTCTGGTGGGCCATCTCTTGACCTATGGGGTCGAATTACATGTTATGTTAATGTTTGGAATAAGGTATGGTGGAATTATTATAATATATATATATATATATATATTATATAGTTCAAACATCATTCAGCGGATTTCACCTATTATGGAGGAGCTCTTACTAGCCAATGGCAGAAGTTAAATTTGGAGCGAGTTGCTAAGTATGGTAGAGACCTATTATCATATTGTTGGGAAAAATTATTGTGGCTGAGTGGGGGTCAAACCTCTGACCTCACGCCCGCCAAACCATCTCTCCTACCAGGTGATCCTTACCTTATATGATCTCCGCTTCCATTTGAATTAAATGCACTGAAATTTTGGGGGTTGGAGGGGGCCAGCCCCCTCCCCATGTGGCCAAGGCCCGAAAACCGAGAGCCAATCCAACGAAACCAGCGAGATGGTTAATTGTGATTAATTTAAAAATAAGCGGGGTTTAATTCAACATTAAACATGGGTTAGTGACATTAACCTGAGAATTGCGCTAAACACACTTATCTCATTAAACTCATTCTTATCCACCCTCAAAACATGCTTAGCGCTAATTAATTCCGAAGGTTAAGTTGGCGGAAATTCAGAGGCGCACCAATTTTTGTCGGAATTCCAAAATTAGAATGTTAAAGACAGTTCCTCCAGTTTTGGAGGGGAAATTGGGGCAAAGTTGGTTTTGGTCATAACTCACTCAATTTTCGACCAAATTGAGCTCAGTAAAAGTCATTCCTTGCTATTTTTCATGCTAGGAACTCAATGAAGTAGGTTTCATAGGTAGAAAAGGTGATCTACAGGTGTTTTAGTACATTTTAATATTTTTGAAGGCTAGGGCCAACAGGTGTTGGGGTCATTTCTAGAGCATCCATAGTTCGAATACAGCAAAAAAATAGTCATTTTTGGGAGATTATGATGTTATAAACTCATTGGAACAAGTTCCAAGAGTTTATGAAGCTTGTAACAAAAATTTGAGTACACTTGAAGCTAATACAAAGGTCACGCTATGAAGTTGGACCAAGGAGATGTTTCCCAGGAGGGGTGAACTCCTTTGTCAAAATTCTCCATGTTAAGCTCTGTTATATGTGCTTTTAGTGTTTACTATTGCTTCTGTTTTGTCATTTAAAATTATTCTTTTTAATTTTATGACAAACTGATAATTTCACTAAGTAAACTGTTTTCCAATCACATGCTCTTAAACAAACTCGTGAAGGAAAGTAAAACAATGTAAAGAAAAGTTTATATCTGAAATGAAACTAGCACAACATTAACTAGCAAGTAATTTCAGATCACACTCCCTCTGCCCATCTGGCTCAAAATTTCTTTGCATGAGTGGTTTCTCCCACTCCATGATCCTCTGCATGTGGTTTCTCCACATCTTGAGGTTCATTCTTACCTGCATGCAAATCCAAATCCCTCTCAAGGGTTAATTTCATGGCTTTCTCACACTTCACAATGGTTGGAAGCTTTGTAGAAATCACATCTACAAAAAATCTATAAATATTATTAACTTGAATCCAAATCTTCTTGGCTTGTCCTGTTGCTTTGTGTCGCAGGAAAAATTTTCCTTCACTGAAAAAAACATCATAGCCTCTATCCTCTAACATTGCAACTGAGACTAAATTTTTCTTCAAACCTGGTACATGCATTACATCTTTTAAATGAAAGAGTTTACCTGACTTCCTTTGGAAGGTAATGGTACCATTCCTGGTAGCACTATATCGTCCGTCATCACCCATTTCAATATGCATTTGGATAGAATTCTCCTCCAAGCTACTTAAAATTTCCTTGTCTCCTGTCATGTGAAAGGAAGCACCACTATCCAAATACCACCCCGATCTCAATTCACTTGACACCATGCATGAAATCAATGAGAAGTCAAGCTCAAATTGCGAGGCCAAAGCCTCACCAACTGCAGATCCTCCAGCCCTCTTGTTATTCTTCTTTTGTGGAAAATTTGTGGCATAATGCCCATGCTCGTGACAGTGAAAAAACTTCACCCTGGACATGTCATGCTCCTTGCCATCTTCACCAGCCTCAGATTTGGAATGGAATTTCTTCCCCTTCCTTTCTTTGCCTTAGCAGCCAAAGAAAAATCTTCTTCATCTTCATTCTTAGATGAATATCCATCTCTGGTATTCCGTCTAAACTCCTCCTACACCAAATCTGACCATAGTCGTTCCCAATCTGACAACTTTTCCCTTCCATTGACAGAGTCTTGATAACTATGATAACTCTTGGGAAGTCCTAGGAGAGCTAGGCTCACAAAATCATCATCAACGACAGTTATTCCTACACTTCCAAGCTCATCCCGACATTGGACAAACTTTGTTAAGTATATCGAAATAGTTTCATTTTTTCCATCATGATCTTCCTGAGTTTATCTTTGAGCGCCAATTTCCTATGGTCACTATTGCTTTGGAATAGATCCGTCAAAGCCTTCCACATTTCATATGGTGTGGCTTTCCCATGGAGGCTTGAGACAATGTGGTCTCGTACTCCCTCCAACAAGATCCTCATCACCCTTGCCACTTTCTTTTTCCATGCATCAATATTTGCAGCATATGTCACAACAGGTTTAGGAACATCATTGTCAATGAATTCCTTCAAGCCATTGTCTTTGAGTACTGCCTCCATCATGTCTCTCCAAGCAATATAGTTAGAGCTTCCCTCGAGTGCATACTCCAACCTCGAGACATTGAAAGCCATTTCGATCATGAATCAGCTGTAGCACCAAGAAATTCTTTCAGCAAATTCGAATTATATCCAGTCACAAACTCAGCTCCTCCTTCACTTTTGTGATTTCTTGTGCTCTGATACCATGTAGAAATTATACAACATGCATGTATATCTTGGATTCACCCGATCTAACAATGTACTAAATTTAAATACTGAATCTCTTCTACAAATATTTTGTGGAATTAAAAACACAATCGCTAATCACATGAACATGAAGAAGAATCAAATCACACACAACACAGATAATTTATCGGGGAAAGCTTACTGCTCAAAACCCCTCTATCATTTATTGTATATTCCACAAGGAATCATGAAACAATTACATACAAATCTTCTCACAAGAGCCCTCATGTATTCAGCTAACTGTCTCACACTGATCCAGACAAAATTGGGCCAATACTCAACCAATTCTGAGCATTTCTTCAACCTGCGTTGCTCACGCAGTTATGAGGAATGCAATCCCTATTCACAAGGAACTCCAACCTTCCTACATTGCGCTGAGTATCATGGGAATCTTGTGGTGTTTTAATTACACCTGGGTAGCCTGCTAATATCACAACTGATAGTTAACCTTCCCTTTCACCTAGATCTCAACTGGGTCTCCACTGGAACTGACATGCATGCAACTAATAATAGTAAATCCTCAGTTGCACGTAAAATCACTGATTGTGAATTAAATAATATTTAATTCTCTTAATCTCTCACTAGTGCATCAAACAATTACAACTAGCACAACTGAGTTTAAATCACTTAACTGAGTTAAACTAATTACAACCTGCATTAACTAATGCACCACTGTACTTTGAACTTTTTTACAACTATAATTACTCTGCATGCCTCACCAACTACCCTCAAATCAAAATTCACGAGTTAATTGAGTTTATCACACTCAGTTAACTATTACAAGTTATTTTTATATTATATTACATTGTATTGTCCATCTTAATTAAGGGATAACTAAAATAGACATGCACCAAATTTAGCCCACACCGGTGTAGGTGCTACTTGGACCTCCTGATGCCACATTTAGTATAGGTGATGCTTGGACCTCCTGGTCCCACACTTAGTGTAGGTGCTGCTCGTTGTTTTCGGATGCCAATTTCACTGTTTCTTGTTGCAAAACTCAACAATTCTTTCCTGTGATGGAACAAAATTGAAGATTTCCTCATCTTTAGCAATAGGCTGACAACAAACGGAACCTTCCTTCAAACAGATGATTGTCACAATGACCCTAATTACTGCCTTTGGACTGCTATCTCTTCAAAATAAATATAATGTTGGTTCTATGCTCGCAAATTTGTGATGCATGGGTCCCATAAAGATGACTGGTACAAGTGAAACAATATTCCTTATACCCAAAAAAATATTCAAAATGTTTACTTGAGTATTATAATGACTAAACACAAAATTGAATTGCACTGAATGTTGTGAAATTACCACGACCTATAGCTTAATTATTTCCAACATGACCAATTAGATAATTATACACTTGAACTAGGGCTTTCAAACGTATACCCTTATTCATTTTGAAAACTTTATAGAGCTACACTAAAAAATGATTCCATAAATAATACCACTATAAATTCAAATATATGTACCTTTCACTGAAGGTCGACTCATTGATTTGCACAGTTTTAGACTGTGTATTTTTATATGCCAAAATCATCGTGGAACCTACACACAGATTCTTGTCTTCTTATGCCACTTACCCAGGTCAGTGAATTCTATATTGATCAATGGTGACTATAGTTTTGAAGATAAGCCAAACACGCCTTTAAGAGATTTGATCTTGGTTTGTTTTGCTCATAATTAGAATAGGAGTCTTGACTCCTTTTTCAAGATAAATGATGCTTCAATTTATGTCCTTTTGAAGTGTGTTTATACCCAGAACAAGAGGAGATCTAGAATTGTTTATTTATAAGACTGAAATTACTCCTTCTAGATTTCCAATTAGGTCATTATCCCATATTTTATTTGAGACAAATAAGAGAACTGATCCACACTTGCAATATGACAATACAAACAAGGAACATGCTCAGATGTTTGATGTCTTGATGCACATGTGTAGAGTATGGTTTTTGGAATTCTTTCAACAAGACTTAAGCTCGAGAAGAGGTCATTAATACCCTCGATCTTGGATCTCTTTTATGCACATGTGTGTCCTCTTTCAATAGTGCTTTCGACTCCCTTTGAAAAGGTTACAATGGATTTTAGAGCTTCCAAAATAGACTCATGCACATGCCTTTTAACTCGAGACTATGATCACTCAAAACTTGTCCAAAACAAAGGCTTGATAGATGAATTTTGGATTATTTCATATGTAGGTGAAATTTATATGGCTCAATCCTCTTGTAACATTATTAATGCTCAGAATGAAACTCATCCTTGAATTTATATGCACGGGTATAGAGAGAGTATCTCGGTCCTCTTGAAATTAGAAAGGATGAATTTCTTCTAGGATTTATAATAAAGGTTTATTCTCAAAATAATTTAATAACACTCATAAAAATTTGAGGAATATTTGACATCTTTCCAAGATGATAGATAATAAGAAAACCTTATGACGTCTTGTCTTGACTACAGTAGCATGAAATTTTGAAGAATTCAGATCTTGTATAATTACCTCACACCTTTAATTACTTTTTTAATATGCTTGGCATTTCTTGAGCTCCTCAAATAGCATTTTGATCCGTCAAGATAATATTCCTTAAGCTATTGTATTCTTGAGTAATTTTAAGGTTATCTCATAGAGAAGATGGTTAGTAGAATGAGCCCAGAACTTCGCTTTATTATTTGATAGGTTCAGTCTAGGGAGAGAAGGTATTCCAACTATTTGGTCATCAAGAAAAGTGCTTATATCCCTCCAATACCCCTTTCTTCTTTCTATGTGTATTTTTTACCTTATCCCTACAATGAGGGCTTGTAATTATGCCTAGATTTGTGTTATTATTGCCTTCACAAATTCAGACTAGGGAATTATCTCTTCTTGAGATGAGATGGTTCCAATTTTATCTTATTTTCTGCCCTCACTTCAAAACCTGCCTCTGCTACCTTGTTAATAAATCTAGGGTAGAGATTTAGGTTAAATATTAACTTGATTTCTCTTTAACCTTTGACTCTTTATTGAGATTTAGATCCTTCCATGGATTTCGTTACAAATCAATGTGATGAGTCGATCATATATTTTAGCCCAATACAATCATCACATATTCATAGGTTGATCCATCTAGGCTAGCACAGATAGGTCGGTAGATCATCACTTTGGTCCATATAGATAGAGATACATGTAGGGTTAGGTTATACATTAGGGGAATGCTATCTCACCTGGGCTTGATAACCCCTGTTCACTAACCTCAAATACAAGGAGGGTGTAGAATACCATATATTTGATAAATCCGTGGTAAAGTCAATTAACACCGTTAGGAACATCAATAGCCTATAATCATGTTCCCATGTTTAACTAAGAATTTAGACAATTTCTGCCCATGATAATTCAAGCATCTACTAATTTGTATCCCCATCCCACTCCACCATACACTACCACACTCCTAATTTAGGCGCTAGCTACTCCTACTTCAACGCATAATCACAACACTTTGTGATTATGATGGAAATTTAAGTACATATGTGTGTAATGTCCATGATGGGACGTATGAATTATCCTCCCCACATTTCTCGCCAATGATTATAACCTTGAATGGGCTAGAATTGGTCTATATCATCATCTCAAAATGACCCGACAGATGAAAACTTACAATGTTTTTCATCATCACTTCACACTGTCTCATAAATGACCCTTTCTACAGATTATATGCATGAATTTATGGAAGCCCATCCCCTCTACCTATCCTATGATTGATTGTGACAAGTGAATAAAGTACAAGTGACAAATATTTGTTGACAATATCCCATACTTATAATCTTTCCTTTATTCACTTGTTATCACTATCAATCATAGGCTAGGTATAGGGGATGGACTGCCAAAAAATCATGCATATAATTTGTAGAAGGGGTCATAAATGAGACATTGTGAAGTGATGATGAATAACATGGTAAATTTTCATTTTTCGGATCAATTTTAGATGATGATGACAGGCCATTTCTAGCCCATTCAAGGTTATAATCATTAATGGTCAATGTGGGGAGGACAATTCATATATCCCATCATGGACATTACACTCATACGTATCTAAATTGTCATAATAATCATAAATTGTTGTGACTTGACAAATAATATTTGTTGGAATTTTGTTATACAAATATAGATTATAAAATTCACCCAATATATAGATTAGTTACAATAAATGTAGTAGAAAAGATCGGATGTGTGAGCATTGAAGCCTCCTATTGCACTACCTAGTGCAGATCGAGTTATGTTCTTGAGCATGTTCAACTTCAAAAATAACTGGAAAATTTGTCTTCAAAACCTTGCTAACAACTTCCTTGGTGATGATATCATCACACACCATTGATTTTCCACGCCCTTAAATCCAGTTCACAATTGTGGGTTTCTTGTCTGCATAGAAATGATTAGAAAAACTCATTAAAATCCATGTCATGAAACACATTTTGAATAAAATCTAAAACATTATTCAAACCCTTGGATACCATATTCATCCCCATAGAATCCTTAATAAAGAAATTTGGTCAAACAATATATGTAAATCCTTTGTTTATTTACAATGTGGCCTAATAACTTGCTATTAAAAATATCATTTTATAGGATTGAAATAAATTATTTATAATCTATGTCTTTTAAAATCTCCCCTAACATATTTCAAGTGAGATTATCTCAAATTTGAATATATTGTGAAATTATCTTTGATAGTTAATCTTCATATTTCCAATCATGTTCTCAAAAGCACGATCTATTTCCCTTTGAAAGTGGCACTAGTATTCATTATCCGAAAATGAATTTGAACATAAGTGTATGTTCCCTAGGACATTGTGAAACTAGTATGGTGCCCATATTTTGGAACAAGGACCTCATTATACCATAAATAAACATCCAACATGGAAATTAACATAGATATAATTACATGTTGCAAAAAAAAATTCCATGTTTGAAGGTGTTAATTATCCTTCGATGGTTCTCAATTGAGATCTCTAAAGTAGACACAAAGGTGGAATTATTTATTCCTTTTTATAAAAAATATTAGATTAGAAATCCATTCACAATGATACATTGAAAAAATGGTATGATATTTATATTTTTCAAGGTAAACCCTAATGAAAGGCTTCATTTTTTGATTGATCACCCTAGCCTTCAACCTAAATGGTTTGGAGTAACATGTTGGATAATATTTATATTTTACTCATTGTTTGTTATTGGTAGCACATGTGTCCTAAATTCCTCTTCTTGTGCGGGATTTGAAATTTTTTAGAAGGTAGCAATCATTGGTTAGTTTATAACATAAGATAAGAACAAGAAATTTCTAGATTATACCATGAGAGGATTAACAACATGACCAAAAAACGTGATGAAGACAAAGAGTAATAGGAAGCAATACTCATTTATCAATAATTGGCTGAAGTAAGGAGAATAAATTGAGTAATATGGGCCCTCCCCTATCCTCCAAATGAAGGTCCTTTTGTCCTTATTTTGATATATCTCTCCCTTTTAGAGAAGGTTTCTAAGAAATTCAATGGAGAAAGCTTGTAAATTCACAATGTTCATGCAATCAAGCTTCAAAACATGGGTGAATTCCAACTAGATTTTGGTACCATGGAATTGTATTTATTCTCCTTGTTGAATTGGTCACCCAAGGCATACATTTATTAAAAAAAAGCAAGCTTTTTTAGTGGTAACTCCATTATTGAATATAGGTGTTAGTATTTCACCATTGGAATGAATATGATGGAGCCACAGAGAAGGCAAGAAAACCTCATGTAAAGCCGTAAAATTATATTTTTTTCTAATGCGTAGAAACTCGTCAGATATTCGACTGTATGTGGAAGTCATCTCATATCTAACTCTTATCCGACGAGACTACAGTTGGATATTCGATGCAAGACCAACAAAATGAAGTTTCAAACATATAACACTCATGTCGAACAAAAGTGTTATACCGTTGATTATCTTATGCTAAACCGTCGTACTTGCTACTCCATACCGACATAACAATGTGACTGAGATATAAAACTCTCGTCTGATCCAAGTGGATATTGGTGGCCACCCACCTATTCCACCTAGACCTCTAGTCGGTTTCATTAGTTTCCTTATTTATAGCAACATTTACTATTTTTAGCAGTTTTTCGGGTCATAAATTTCCATAGTAGTTTTGACCACCTAAACAACATTTTTTTGAGGTTCGCAGTAGGCCCATAGCCATAAGAAAATCTTGTAGTACTCGGAGAGATATTTCCGATGATATATCGTATGCACCAAATAGAGATAATATGACCAAGTTACGACCCCGAGAAGTTGGCTTCCCAACTAACCCCAACGGGGCCCACAAAATATTGGTGTTCCATCTCCCGAGGTTAGGGTTTTGGTTGTTTAGAGTTTTCCCAAGTTGTTCAAAAATAAAAATTCCCTTGAGCCTAATTGCAACACAGTTTAGAGGCATGTTACTGCCACATATCTTCTCAGAGATAAGCTACCATCACTCGAGCTAGTTTATTTCCATTATTTCTATAAGCTTATTTCATTTATTTGATATTAATAAAATGAATTTTATTTCTGCTGCATCTTTGAATTTATGTTTATTTATGTATTTTATTGTGTTCCTGCATAAGTCTAGAACACTGTCGCACAAATTTAATTTAGCGCACATTATTTGACGCTTCACCGTCGAACTTGCTACTCCATACCGACAGAAGGGAGCGTCAAATATATAACACTCCTATCACATATTTTTTTTCTATCACCTCTTATACAATGCTCAACCGTCGAAAGTACCTATCGGACTAGACTAATAAATCAACATATATCCGATGGAAAAGTGTCACAATATTTGGCCTCAGGGGCGACGGAATGAACTGCGGGTCTGATCGAATATGAGATGCATGTGTGATCCAGGTGGATATTGTTGGCCACCCGCTTATTCCACTTGAGGCCCCACCATTATTTCTTTCAGTTTTTCAGTTTCCTTATTATAGCACAGTTTACTATTTTTAGCAGTTTTTTGGGTCCTGAACTTCTGGAGCCAGGAGCAACATGGGTCATAGACCAATGTTTCTCACTCAAAAGTTGTAGTCCTCAAATATATATTTCTAACGAGGTATTGAGCGCGTCAAACAGAGATCGTATTCCAAATTTACGTCCCTGAGAAGTTGATGTACCAATTTACACAAACGAGGCCCATAGTTTTGGTGCTTCATCTCCTAGGTTTAGGTTTTTGGATGTTTAGGGTATTCCATTGTTTCTCAATAATAAATAGGCCCTCGAGCCTCATTTTAACGCAGTTTAGAGGCCTGTAGCCGCCACATATCTTCTCAGAGATAAGTTACCAACGCCCTAGCTAGTTTATTTCCATTTTGTCTGTAAACAAATTTCAGTTCTTTGATATTAATGAAATGAAGTGGATGCATTTTTGTATTTATGGTTATATGTTATTCTATTTAATTCTTGCATAAATATAGATCAGTGGTATTAAAAGGTTTCGATCTTTCTCAATCCTTTTTTGCATGTCCCCAACAAGGTCGTGGTATAAGGAGTTAGGGCTCGATCTAGTTGAACCTTTGAAAGATCAACCTCACAAACCCCGACGACCACCCATGGGGGAAGAAAAAAAGATGAGGGAGGTGGATATCCCATCAAAATATTACTTGAGGAGGCCCTCGAAAAACAAAGGAATGCGATGATGGATAAATTTTCCCACATCCTTCAATGACTGCCCACCGGCGGCGCATCTGCATCCAACAGCCACTCTGAAGGCGCAACTCCTTTTAAGGTACAAGTAAAATTTGACATTCCCATATTTGAGGTCCAAATATATGTAGACGTCGTAGATAGATGGTTGAATCTATTAGAAGGATATTTCTCGGTTCATGAATTTTTCCACCCGGAGAAGATTATTTTTTCACTCCTAAAATCTGCCCCCCATGTCAAGGACTGGTGGGAAACCTACTATGAGAAAAAGGACAAGGGGGAACCCTCTTTGTTCTCGGCCATACCCACTTGGAATTATTTCTGAGATGCCATCAAGGAACAATATTATCCCATGGGGAGCTACGAGGAAAAGTACGTACAATGGACTACGTTGCGATTACAAATGGATCAAGATGTGCATGAGTTGACGAATCTATTCCATACCTTGCGCACAAATTTGGGTATCAAAGATTCGGAGAAACATTTGGTGTTGAAGTACCGCATTTGTCTACACATATACATTTAGGAGGAAATTAAGTTCCTCGACATCTCCTCGCTTGATATGACATACCAGTATGCTGCTAAGATTGAGCAGAAATTCAAACAGAAGAAGCGAGACTTTGGATTTGCAAATCAAAATCAAGGGAAAGGTGCCCCCAAACCGCAGAAAAAAGAACAAAGCCAAGGCATGTCAGCCTAAGATAACCTAGCAAAGCCACAAGGAAAGAACAACATCGTGAAGCCAAAGAAGGACACGAGAAAGTGGTGTGAGTTCCATAAGAGCTCCACTCACAAGACAAGTGAGTGTCGGGCAAAGCAGTCATTGGTGGTCGAGATGAGGGCTTCTGAATCAGATGCATGCTCCGACTCTGAATCAAAACCAGAAAAATGGAATGAAAAAGGGAAACAGATTATTGATGCAGAGCCCAACACCACCATTTCCACTGCAAATATCCATAAGGAGGAACCGGAATATCCAGAGGAGGAGGAACGTCTCTTCCACTCCTAAATGTGGGTAAAGGGTTCCCCGCCACAGTTCATTTTCGACAGTGGGAGCCAAAAGAACCTCGTTTCAGTAGAGGTCATGAAGAGGTTGGGCTTGCCGACCATATCACACCCACAACTGTACACCATCGGGTGGCTTCACCAAGGATGGGATCTTTGCGTCAACCAGCAGTGTCGGCTTCCATACAACATCAAGCCCTTCACGGATGAGGTATTATGTGATATTTCTCCTCTTGATGTTTGTGATGTATTATTAGGACAACCATACATGTGGAAGAGCTATGTGGTGTATGAGTCACAACCTCACATTGTTATTGTTACTATGGGAAATAAGTTTTATAGGATACCAGAGGTATCACCACCTGCGACTATCTCTTTGGTTACTGCTAAACAACGCAGTAAGCTCATTTCCAAAATCAGGAATTTTTTTTTCCTGAATATCCTCCCCAAGGACAAGAAGAATATTGTGGCCATGACCTCCAGATAGGGCTCCTCCGCATGACAACAACAAATGGACAAGGTCGTGGAGGAGTACGGGGACATCTTCACCTCACACATAGGGGTGCCTCTGCACTGAAGGAGTACAGGGACATATTCACCTCACACACAGGGGTGCCTCTGCACTATCAGGTTAAGCACCCCATCGATCTGACCCCATGTGCGTCGCTGCCAAATGGACCAATATATCGTCGCTCTAATTTGGAGAATGATGAAATCAAGAGGTAGATTCAGGAGTTGCTGCACAAAGGTCACATCCGGTCGAGTTCATCGCCCTGTGGAAGCCCAATCTTGTTGGTGCAGAATAAGGATGGGACTTGGAGACTTTGTATTGATTATCGGGCACTAAAAATATCATTGTCCAGAATACGTACCCAATCCCAAAGATTGATGACCTTCTATATCAAATCAAAGGGGCGAAATATTTCAGCAAGTTTGACTTGAAGTCAGGGTATCACCAAGTACCAATCTAACCCTCCAATGTGTGGAAGACTGCCTTCAAAGCCAAGGAGGGCCTTTTCAAATGGTTGGTCATGCTTTTCGAGTTGACGAATTCTCCCGCAACCTTCATGAGGCTTATGGATGACATCTTGCGGCCATTCACCAGCTCATTTGTAGTAGTGTATGTGGATGACATCTTGATCTTCACCCGGACTTGGGAAGAGCACCTGCACCACATCCGATAGGTCCTCCAAACACTACGGTAACACAAGTTGTGTGCCAATTTGGAGAAGTGCACTTTTGGCATAACCCAGGTTCAGTATCTGGGATACATTATTGATGAATAGGGGGCGCATGTGGATCCAACCAAGATCCAAGTAATTCGGGATTGGCTGGCCCCAACCACTCTAACAGAGCTCCGCAACTTTCTAGGGATTGCTAATTTCTACCGCTGGTTCGTGTTGGGATTCTCTCATATCAGTTGGCCCTTGAGTCAAGTCACCAAGGGAGGAGCAAAAGCAAAATTCTTTTGGTCAGAATCTCAACAGAAGGCGTTCGTAGAATTGAAACATCGCCTCTGTTCTGCCCCAGTGCTCATATTACTAGACTTGAAGCAACCATTTGAGATCGAGACAAATGCCTCTTACTATGCTATTGGGGCATTTCTTACTCAACAGGGGCATCCAGTGGCATATCATAGTGAGACATTGTCCGACACAGTCCTCAACTATCCCACCTATGAAAAATAAATGTATTCCATTGTGTAGGCTTTCCGCCAATGGAAGCATTACATTTTGGGGAAGGAAACAGTCATTCACATAGACCACCGACCCCTGTAGTTCATACAGACACAAAGGAAGTTGCAAAATGATTGCCATAAGAAGTGGTCCACATATCTGCAAAAATTTAATTTCAACATCAAGTATAATAAGGGTAGCACCAATAATGTTGCATACTGCCTCAGCCGACCACCGATCGTGGCGCTAACCATCGTTCTCAACTCTTGTGGGCACGAGACTTCTAATTGGCCGCTTCTCTACAAGAGTAATCAGGAATTCGGCCACACATACAAGACACCCTTGGAGGGTACGCAAGTTCCAAATTTTCACCTCCAAGATGCACTGCTATGTCACCTGGGACACCTTTGTGTTCCTTGAAGCAAGTGTTCCAAGATGATTTGGGAAGCACACTACAGTCGAGTCAATGGGAATTTCGAGGTCGAGAAAACAGTGGTAGAACTGCACAAGTGTTTCTATTGGCCAAACCTTCGACAGGATTGTCGGAAGCACATAAGATCCTGCACTACTTGCGCCATTTCCAAAACGACCATCAAGAAGCAAGGCCTCTATACTCATCTACCTACCCCTATTAGACCTTGGGAATCCATCTCCATGGATTACATGTCAGGCCTTCCTTCTACTAAGCATGGAAACGACTGTGTTTTCACAGTTGTCAACAGATTCTCGAAGATGGCCATTTTTCGGCTTCTAAGAAGAATATCACATTATAAGCCACTATTAAACTCTTCTTTGAACAAGTGTGGGTGCACTTTTGGATCCCACAGTACATCATCTCAAATCGGGACAACAATTTCCTCAGCAGATTTTGGTCCAGCCTCTGGTTAATACTGGACACCAAGCTCACCAAGTCCACAGCTTTCCATCCCTAAACTGATGACCTGAAAGAGGTCGTCAACAGGATTATTGTACACATTTTGCGCATGTAAAATTTGAAAGCATCCGCACACATGGGATGAGATCCTTCCCTATGTACAACACAGTTATAACGAGGCTCTCCACAACTCAACCGAGCACATCCCATTTTAGGGGGGCCTGGGGTTCCAGCCACAATGCCCCATTGACATAGCCATACCATTTGTGGCTAATCAGGCTAATTCGGCTCATGCCCAATCTGAAGCTGACAAAGAAAACAAATCATTGAGAAAATTCAGCACATCCTCCAACAAGTTCATGAAACATTGGTTAGAACCAATGCTAAGCACAAGCAATGACATGATCAACATCAAGTGCCACACAACATCCATGTGGGCAACAAAGTGTGGCTACATTTGCAGAAGGAGTGCCTCAATAGACACCATTGTAATCTTCTCTCGCTTTAATATGGGTCATACACCATCACCAAGGCTGTAGGGAACAATGCCTTTGAGCTCAATATTCCACCATTCCTTGGTCTACACCCAGTATTCAATGTGGACCGCCTTCGGCCCTACTTCTCACCTCTACTCGACACCTTTGACATTGTAGAACAACTCACACCAATAGAGTTAAACCCAAACTGTATGGAACAAGCTACCACAAATTGTGTCATGGACATGAAAATCAAGAACACTCGCCAGTAGAGGATCCAACTATATCGGGTTGTCAAAGCTAACCAACTCCTGCACCAAGGCAAGTGGTTCACTAGGGACCAAGTTCAGCAGAAGTTTCCACATCTCATGGAGTAACTCAATGAAATGGGGACCATTTCTTCCGAAGGGGGGAGGAATGATCCAGGTGGATATTGGTGCCCACCCGCCTATTCCACTTGGGTCCCCACCATTTTTTCTTTCGGTTTTTCAGTCTCCTTAATCATATCAAGTTTACTATTTTTAGCATTTTTTTGGGTCCTGAACTTCCGGAGCCATTTTTAGGCCCTAATGAGGTATTAAGTCCGTCAAATGGAGATCGTATTCCAAAGTTATGTCCCCAAGAAGTTGATGTACCAATTTACCCAAACAGTGCCCATAATTTTGGCGCTTCATCTTCTAGGGTTAGTTTTTTGGATGATTAGGGTTTTCCATTGTTTCTCAATAATAAATAGGCCCTCGAGCCTCATTGTAACACATTTCAGAGGCCTGTAGCCGCCACATCTCTTCTCAGAGATAAGCTACCAATGCCCTATCTAGTTTATTTCCATTACGTCTGTAAAAAAATTTAAGTTCTTTGATATTAATGAAATGAAGTGTTATTTCCACTGCATTTTTACATTTATGGTTATATGTGTATTTTTTTTGTGTTCCTGCATAAATCCGGATCAATGTGGGCGTCTCTACCAATTTTTTTTCGATCGCATATTTGATGCATGCAAGAATCGCAAAACTGACTTCAAAGATTCAAAATTTTAATGTTAATTTCCACCATTTTTTGAGTTGGATATTCAATGTCAGTCTCGTTGAACATACGATGCTTAATAAAGTGTCAACTAATCGACACAACGACAATGAAAAGTTTCTCGGATCCAATGTGTTAGATAGTCGATGTCAATAAGTCGCATATTCGATGAATCATTGTCGGATTTTGGCCCTATTTGTACTAGTGCTTGCTTCTTTATAATCTACATGGCTGCTTCCAAGAGTTATGGTACTTCATCAACTAAAGTATCTTCAAACCAACTCATTGTTCCCTGCACATATTCACATTCCTTGGTACTTGCAGACACAAACCATTATTTAGTTTTAAGAACTTGAGACTCATCAGTTGCTTCATCCTCTTCTTCACCAAGGACTAGTCCTTGTTTTGGTTGGAAAATGCAAACATCCATCTCTGATACATTGAGATATTTTTTCCTTCGCTGAATTCTCAACCTGTGCTTTAGTTTTACCTATAACTTGTGCCACTTTACTTTCTTCAATAGCATCCATCCACATATTTTATCTTCAACATCTTATTGTAGTAGCTCCGTAAGCACATTTAACAGTGCCTTCACCTCAACGATTTCCTTATCAAAATCTTCATCACTCCTCTTCCTCATGCCAACTGCTTTGGCATTCTCTTTCATGTGACTGTGGCTTATTTTTTAGCCATTAACTGTGAACTCTCCTTGTCCACTTGTAAGATGCAATCAAGACAACACCTTACCAAGCTATCTCCTTTGAACTTGGCCAATGATTTACTTCGCTTGAACCTTCTTTCTAAGCACTCCTTGCTCTCATGGTTGCTGCATTTACCCTACTCACTTACTAAGAACTTACACTTATCATCTTCCTCTTCAACAATGTTAATTTAATACTTGGGTTCTGTCACAAATTCCTTCACCTGAGAGCCCTGCATGTTCCCTCTCATTCAATCACAGTTTTTAGAATTGTGACATTACAATTTTGAATTTCATCTCCAAAGAGCTTACCCACTCTGCTTTCTCCTCTAACGAGCATACTAATATGATACCACTTATGATGTAATCCCACAATGGCCTACTTAATTACCCACTTTCTAGCAGGGTATCTCCCATTATCCATTCACTTACTTTAAAATTCAATCATCAAATGGTTACAAGCTAAATAATCTTAAACGAACATAAAACATGATCTTGTGTGTAACTCATATTCCTCCTACTACATCAAAATATTCACCCTACACTTAGTTATTGGCATGGTCATAATTAAATTCAAGCTGACATATATTCTCAACACATCACAATGAACTCAACTTACACTTAGTTACAGTATGAATTCCCTTATAAACTAGAGGATTATTAGAATGAGAAATCTCCACTCAATAAGAATAATTTAGCTTCAACCTTTTCACTTACTTATAACTGCCTCTAACTTTTTCTCCATATTTCCAATGAGTCTTCACTGAACAATTTCGTTTGATTTGTGTATGGATGGCATCAAACTTATCAGATTTTAAATCTCAAATTCTGACCTTGATTCACCCAACATTGAAACTGAATCTGGTAGTGTTACCCTTCTAGTTTACTATCCAATGAGCTAGCATCATCATTCGTGCAACAATTTTTATGCTTCTAGAAAATATAGAGCACAATTTTCAGACTTGTGCCCTTCTGTTGATCGTGCACATATTCAATAAGTGCACAATGATTTGCATGGATTAATTGAACTCAACACTTGGTTCAATTGACATATTGAGAATCTATTTATGGGCGTCCACCATATATAACACAAAGCACATTTAAAAACCCCTTTTTACTTGTCCCATAGTTAATCAGTGTTTCCAGCACTTGGATATTTTTAGTGGATCTGTTGGAAACACTGAGAGGGGGGAGGGGGGGGGAGGGGTGAATCAGTATTCCTTTCAATTAGAGAATTAGTTAATCTTCAATTATTATCAGTGTTTGTATAATTATAGAAACAAACAAAAGGAACACAAATGCACGCATTTTTAAGGTGGAAACCCACTCCGGGACAAAAACCACCTAATGCTTTTCTAATAATTCTTTAATATTCAACTCCAATTGAAAATAAAGCTCCAACTTCCTAGAATATAGAAAATAATTCTTCTCCAGCTCCCACTGGATGGATGCTCCAACACCCGAGATTCTTCAGTAGTCAACTGAACGGATGCCTCAACACCCAATGAGCTACAACTCACCCTAGCACCACCCTACCACCCTGTAGAAGAATAAAAGAAGAATGGACTCCCGTACCAGGGAAAATGGTCCACTTTACAATGATATAGAATAATGTAGAAGAAGAAGACACACTAGACCATAACCCCTGTAGAAATTATATGCACTAAGCATGCATATGTCCTAGATCCACCTGATCTCACACTATTTGACTTTGTGCAATACTGAATCTATTCCACTTGTTAATCTTTTGCGGAAAAATTAATTGCACACACATGTGAAGCATAAACAAAAATAATCAATCGCACATAACACAGTTTTTAACCAAGAAAGTCTGAAGCTGAAAAACCCAACTACATATTATGTAACATGGAGATCATATGACAATCTCATACAAAGCTTATCACAAGCCCTCAGTACAATACAATCGTCATACACTAATCAGGACCAATCTTGCAAATCCATGCATCAATATTTTCCCTCCTGCCAGCTTGCCTCCACTATGCAATCCCTGCTGAATAATAGCTCTGAATGAATTCGAATTACGCTTGCCTTGACTGCGCAATCCTCATTGGAAACTCCAATGTGTGTGTGATGCAATCAATGCATCACTATAGTCACAACAGATAATCTATCTTGCCCTTTCACCTATCTCTCCACTGGGTCTCCACTGAAACTGCCATGCACTGTAGTTAACTGTTGTATTGTTCAGCTGATTAATGAGTTATTTGTGAATTAATTAACTAATCAATTCACTCCACTCTCACTAGTGTATCATTCAGTTAGACTAGATACAACTAGCTCAACTGAGTCTAACCGAGTTAAACTAAATACAACTCCATCAACTACTCTTCCAACTGTGTCATAACTTCGCCACTTGAGTTCTAACTGAGTCCTCCATGCATTAGCTCCAGTAAACCCTTGGGAATTGTGTACTTCCTTCTGTCAGTTGATGTGCCACATCTTTGCACTAAACTGAAGTGCTCCAAGAGAATAAATTGTTGTTTACAGTGTGATTATTATTAAGAGCTAATAATAATCGACATGCATCTATTTTTAGATTGATGATCTATAAATAGACTTCGCTCAATATTATAAAAATAGAATTTCATCTATTTTTCCAACTTGACCAACCATCCACAAATAGCATCCTGCAACTTTTGAAATATGATCATCATATCTAAAAATAGACATAGTTTAAAAATAGACTTACGCCAAAAATAGCCACATGCCCACTCAGTGAAGGAGACTCTTTTCACTAAGCTCATCTTCTTGTTGAATCTCAACACTCCCTCTCAACAAGATAGGATTACTCTTCACCGATCCCCCCTCTATGGTATTCGAATTTGCTCCTGGTGAGCGCCTTCGTCAGAATATCTGCATCCTGATCCTCCGTGGGAATGTACTGAAGCAACATGATCTTCCGCTGCACACAATATCTGATATGATGATACCAGATATCAATATGTTTAGATCTATCATGAAACACAAGACTAACCGAGAGTTTAATGCAACTCTGATTATCACAATGAATCACCGTGGGATCTAAATGTGAACCGAACAAACCAACCAGAATCTTCCTCATCCAAATAGCCTCACATGCAGCTAAACTTGCTGCCATGTATTCTACTTCCGCTGAACTGAGTGCCATAGATCTTTGTTTCCTGCTGTACCAAGAAACTGTCGTAGATCTGATACTGAAATTCCCCCCTGATGTGCTCTTTCTGTCTGTTGGGCTTCCTACCCAATCTACATCCGTGAAGCCATGCAACTTCACCTCATCCGTCTGTCTGTACCATCAACCATACTCAGACGTGCCCCTGAGATATCTCAGAACATGCTTGCCTGCCTTCCAAAAGAGCTTGGTAGGCTTAACCATCGCTTGTGAAAGCTAGTTCACCGCATAGCATATGTCCGATCTTGTATTGACTAAATACATGAGCGAACCCACCAACTATCGATAAACAGTGGCATCCACTACCTCTGCCGATGTAGCATCCTCTTTCTTCCAATTTCCTGGAAGAGAAGTGTCGATAGGCTTGCAGCCTTGCATGTGAAACTTCTTCAGCATCTCCCGGGCATACTTGCCTTGAGACACAAACAGTTCACCTTCCCGCTGCCATATTTCCAATCCAAGGAAATAATGAAGGAGGCCCAAATCCTTCATCTCAAACTCCTTTGCAAGATCTGCCTTGCATGAGTGTATCAACTGCTCATCACCTATTATTATTAAATCATCAACATAAAGTACAATGATAAAAAGCTTACCCTCCACCACAATCTAGTACAGGTTTGCATCTACCTCACTCTTGGTGAAGCCAAGTCCAGTGAAATAGCTGTCGATCCGAGTGTACCAAGCACGGGTTTCTTGTTTCAGCCCATACAGCTCTCTTTTGAGCCTGCACACATGTGACTCGCTGCTGAAGATCTCAAATCCTTCAGGCTGCTCAATGTACACCTCTTCCTCAATGATCCCATTAAGGAACACAGTCTTCACATCCATCTGATGAATGTGCCAACCCATTTGCGCTGAGAGAGCAAGGATGGTCCGTATGGAAGAATACCATGCGACAAGTGAAAAGGTTTCTTCATAGTCAATCCCTTCGATCTGTGAGAAGGCCCGGGCAAAAAATCTTGCCTTATACTTCTCAATGCTCCCATCAGCAGTTTTATTTACCTTGTAGATCCATCTTGATCCTACAACTAATTTTCCCACCGGCCTTGGAACAATCTCCCAAGCACTGTTTCTGACAATGGATTCATACTTCTCCACCATGGCATCTACCCATGTGGGCTCCTGCACTTCTTCTTTGAAAGAATATGGCTCTGTCACGATACACTTGCTCATAAGAGCCATGTATCCAGTATATCAGTCAGGTGACTGTCTCTTCCTGCGCTATGATGTAGGGACTTCTACATTCTGTGCCGCATCAAGCTTCAGTCTCTCAGCTTCTGTGGTACGCTTTCTGCCTTGTATGGTGTTTGGTTCTGCATGAGTGGACTCCTCCACTCCATGAATCTCCTCCTGTGGCTGATCCACATCCAGAGGCTCATCTTTGGGAACAAGAAGTTCCTCCTCCGCATGCAATTGTAGCTCCCTCTCAAGCGACAACTTCATGGCTTTCACCTCATTTAATTTTATATCCCATCACACAACAGTCATCCGACTGTCTGGAAAATACACACGATAGTCATGGGGTGTTTCTGTGTACCCCACATATATCCCAACTTCTGCAGTCGGCTCCAGCTTATTCCTGGCGTCCATTGTCACATAAATGTAAATAGGTGAGCCAAAAATCTTCAAATGAAAAATATCAGGCTTCTTACCAATAAAAGCTTCTTCGGGTGTACTCATGCCAAGTACTCTATGAGGACAACGGTTTTGCACATAAACTGCAGTGTTGCATGCTTCCGCCCACAAGTGCATCGGTAGGCCCTAGTCATGCAGCATCGCTCATGCAACACCCACGATCATTCTGTTCTTTCTCTCCGCGACCCCATTCTGCTGTGGGCTATGAGGCGCTATGAGTTCTCTTCAAATTCCTTCTTTGCTACAGAAGTCTTTGAATTCGCCTGATATGTATTCACCACCATTATCACTCCGTAGAGCTTTCACTTGCTTGCCCGACTCCTTCTCCACCAATTCCTTGAACTCACAGAACTTTGAGAACGTTTCACTCTTCTTCTTCATGAAGAAGATCCAGCATCTACGAGAATAGTCATCAAAAAATATCACATAATACCTATGTTTTGCTATTGAAGAAACTGAGAAAGGTCCACACACGTCTGTGTGAATTCTCTCCAGGATCACTGAAGCACGGTTCTCCTTCTCATGAAAGGCGGTCTTCACAAACTTACCCATAGTACATCCCTTGCACTGATCTGACTACGCAAGAGTACCCTTGGGAAGTCCAGTAGAAATTTGTTGCAAAATCTTCAAATTGCCATGGTGAAGATGGCCCAATCTCCTGTGCCATAATTTTCCCTCATCTCGGCTCACCACTTCTTCTGCTTTGCCCACCATTGCAGTGCAACCATCTACCTCCAGCTTGTAGAGATTCTTAAGTCGAACCCCCATCTTATTGGTTTGACCCGTTGTTTTATGTCGAAAGAAGGGTTTTCCCTCACTGAAAACAACATCATAACCCTTGTCTTCCAGCATCGCAATCGATACCAAGTTCTTCTTCATACATGGAACATGCATACCATTCTTCAACAAGAATGGATTACCAGACTCCCTCTCAAAGGTAATGGTCCCAATGCCAGTCTCACTATACCGACCATCATCGCCCATCTCTATATGCATCTAGAGGTCCTTCTCCACCAAGTCACTAAACAACTCTTTGTCTCCCGTCATATGGAAAGACGCACAAGTATGAAGATACCACACTGATCCCATGCAGCTTGAAACCAAGAAAGCGATCAAGGAGAAATCAAGCTCAAATTGCAAGGCTAAGGCCTCTCCAGCTGCAGATCCAACAACCTTCTTTTTCTTCTTCTTCTGTGGACAGTTAGTGGCGAAATGTCCATGCTCGTGACAGTGAAAACACTTCACTTTGGAAAAATCCTGCTTCTTGCATTTAGCATCGGATTTTGAAGAATATTTCTTCCCCTTCCATTTCCTTTCTTTCGCAGCCAAAGTGAAATTCTCTTCATCTTCATTCTTCGATGAAGATCCATCCCTGGTACCCCGCCTTATCTCCTCCTGCACAAGATCTGACCAAAGTCGCTCCCATCCCGGTAGTTTCTCTCGTCCATTGACAGAGTCTTCGTAGCTATGCCAACACTTCGGAAGCCCAAGGAGAGCCAAGATCACCAAGTCTTCTTCATCAACAGTAACCCCCACACTTCCCAATTCATCCTTGCAGTGGACAAACTTCGTGAGGTATTTTGGAATATTGTCGCCTTTCTCCATTTTTATTTTTTTGAGCTTGTCTTTAAGTGCCAACTTCCTCTGGTCACTTCTGCTTTGGAAAAATTCTATCAAAGCCTTCCACATTAAGAATGGAGTGGTTTTCCCATGAAGGTTGGACACAATATGGTCCTTCACACCTTCCAACAGAATCCTTCTCATATTTGCTGTCTTCTTTTGCCATACATCAAGTAATGCAGCATCGCTAGATCTCGGCTTAGGAACATCGCTATTAATGAAATCCTTTAGTCCATTATCCTCCAGCACTGCCTCCATTCTGTCCTTCCAGGCTATGTAATTCGAGCTCCCATCAAGATCATACTCCAATCTCAACCCGTTGAAATACATTTCAATGTATACTCGATTTCTGCACCAAGGATCTTCTGTAGCAAAATCGATTTGTCCACCGGCACAAACTCACTTCACAATTGCAATCTTCAATCAACAATGCTTCGGTACCATGTAGAAATTATATTCCCTAAGCATGCATATGTCTTATATCCACCTGATCTCACACTATTTAACTTTATGCAAGATACTGAATCTATTCCACTTGTTAATCTTTTGCGGAATAATTAATTGCACACACATGTGAAGCATAAACAAAAATAATCAGCTTCAGCTAAAAGAATAGCTCTGAATAAATTTGAATTACCCTTGCCTTGACTGCGCAATCCTCATTGGAAAATCCTATGTGTGTGTGATGCAATCAATGCATCACTATAGTCACAACAGATAGTCTATCTTGCCCTGTCACCTATCTCTCCAGTGGGTCTCCACTGAAACTGACATGCACTGTAGTTAACTGCTGTATTTTTCAGTTGATTAATGAGTTATTATTTGTGAATTAATTAACTAATTAATTCACTCCACTCTCACTAGTGTATCAATCAGTTAGACTAGATACAACTAGCTCAACTGAGTCTAATTGAGTTAAACTGAATACAACTCCATGACTACTTCTTCCGACTGTGTCATAACTCACTTGAGTTCTAAAAAAGTCCTCCATGCATTAGCTCTAGTAAACCCTTGGGAATTTCATAATTCCCTCAGTCCACTGATGTGCCACATCTATGCACTGAACTAAAGTGCTCCAAGAGAATAAGTTGTTGTTTAGAGTCTGATTATTATTAAGAGCTAATAATAATTGACATGCATCTATTTTTAGATTGACGATCTATAAATAGACTTCGCCCAATATTCTAAAAATAGAATTTCATCTATTTTTCCAACTTGATCAACCATCCACAAATAGCATCTTGCAACTTTTGAAATATGATCGACATGTCTAAAAATAGACTTGCGCCAAAAATAGCCTGCGGGCCCACTTAGTGAAGGTGACTCTTTTCACTAAGCTCATCATCTTGTTGAATCTCAATAACCCCAACTATGACACAACCACCTAATGATGATCCTAGACCTCCTAACACTGCCGCTTCAACTCCTGGCAGATAGACACTAGTACAATTTTTACAATAATGTATTTACAATGACTTAGTACAATTATACCTTTATAGTGAATGTATGAAGTGCTGCCCACTTGAAGACTTCATGTGATAAAATTATTGTTGCTGATATGCACCTTGGTTTCTGCTCTTGTTATGTTACCCTCTACTACACCTTTCTTTGCTTTGTTTCCCTAGAAAGTCTGATTCTTTGCACCCCTTGACAACACATGATATAGATTTGTCTTACCTTCTAGGAGCTTGATATTGAATCTGGTGAATCTCTCTTATTTTAGATCCCCAATATGTGATTTTCATTCTTGTAGTATTCCTTTGAGTCTTCTTTCCAATGCCACAGGTCTGGCCCAATTTTGATTCTTCAAGGGAGAGTTATGCCCAATCTCTCACAATGCCCTGATTATGGACTGTTTCAGTAGAGTGAACTTGTACGGCGTGACACATGTCATTGTTACTTCATTAGGCTCTAAAATTGATAGGTAAAAAACTAGAGTCTGTGCCATATCTTCCACTTTTTACATAATTCCAATCCGATACTCAAAGAGAGAGTTATGACGATTTTCCCAAGGTCACTTCTTTGAGATGAATTTCAGGAGCCTACAAAAACACTGACTTGCACAGATCATATCTCCGAGAATATTGCGCACCTTGATCTGAAATTTTCACAGGATCTTCCTCAGGACATCGGATTTGCCTCATAAATATTTCAGCTTTTTACCCTTCGTAGAAAAAAATTTAGAGCAAAAATTCCACAATGACCTGTTTTAGATGGTGAAATCCCTTGCATAAGGAGGATATGAGGATCACAATTTATATAAATGCTTAGGTTGAGAGGGGCTTAAACAAGTGAACGTGGGAGGGATTTTAGGAGCTCAAAAAATATTAATTATGAATTTTCAATGACCCATGCCACAACCCCATGGGGTTTTAGCCCACTAACTGTGGTTACAAAATTCAAACATGAATATCTCTCAAACCGTGAAGAATTACGTGGCATGCCATATATCAACGGAAACATCTCAACAAGAAGAAACCATCAAAAGAATTCTTGACCCATAATAAAGTAATTTGGTAGGTAAAAATTCCCATGCAATATTGGGGTATCCCCTAGTGCTACTTGGGTTGACATCAATAACAACCGTTGATTAACAATCTCCCCCTTTAGCATTGATGGCAACACAAGTACTCCCCCTGTGATCATGACACCTCTTCCTACAACATTCTCTTCCCCTTTGACATCAATGGAAAAGGGTAACTCCCCTTGACACACAACCATCCTACAGACCTGTACACACTTCCACTCCCCCTTTATATTATGAATAAGGAAAATATAATGAGAACTTGGGAGAATCCCAAGCTTCTGGCAAAGATATTCAAATGCTTCACGAGATAAAGGTTTAGTAAAGATATCAGCGATTTTTTCTTTTCTACCAACATACTCAAGTTTGATATTCTTTTCAATGACTTGTTCTCTAACAAAATGATGTTAGATTGGAATATGCTTTGTTTTTTAATGCATGAAAAGATTCTTGGAGATGTTGATGGCACTAGTGTTGTCACAGAATATGGGAATAGGCTCACTGAATTGTACTTGAAGATCTTGCAAAGTTTGTTTCATCCAAAGGACTTGAGTACAACATGATGTTGCTGCAATTTATTCTGCTTCCACTATAGATAACGAGTTTGAGGTTTGATTTTTTCTCAACCATGATATGAGACAACCACCTAGATGGAATGATGCTCCACTAGTACTCTCACAATCATCAACACTTCCTCCCCAATCTGCATCTGTAAAGGCTTGAATAATGAGATTGTTACCCTTGGGATACCACAAGCCATATTATTTTGTTCCCTTTAAATATCAAAGAATTCTTTTAATGGAAATAATATGTGATTCTTTTGGTGCTGTTTGGAATCTTGCTACTTGTCCAAATTCTTTCATAAAATCTGGCTGGGAGGCTCTTACATATAGAAGAATACCAAGCATAGATCTGTACAACCTCTAATCCACATCCTTAGATGAGTCGTCTATGCTTAATTTGCAACCTGTTACCATCGGAGTAAGGATGAGTTTGCAATCTTCCATTTTGAATTTCTTGAGAATTTCCTTGATGTACTTGGCTTGACATATAAATATTCCTTTCTCTTGCTAGGATATTTGAAGCCCTAAGAAGTATGTCAACTCACCAAGTAAAGACATCTCGAACTCACTTTGCATCTTTGTAGAAAATTTCTTACTTATTCGATCATCATTGCTACCAAATATTATATCATCCACATATACCTCAACGATTGTTAAATTATCTTTATCTATTTGTACATAAAGATTGCTATCAACAGTACCTTTCTTGAACCCTTGTTGACATAGATATCCATCAAGCCGAGCATACCATGCTCTGGGAGCCTGCTTGAGACCATATAGAGCCTTATTTAACTTGAAAACATAGTTTTCTTTTTCTGATAGTAGAAAACCTTCAGGTTGTTCGATTTAAGCTTCTTATAATTCTCCCTTCAAAAATGCTGACTTAACATCCATTTGGTAGACTTTGATTTTTCTTGAACATGCATAGGCAAGAAAAATTTGGATGGCTTCCATTCTAGCAACTGGTGCAAATGTTTCATCGAAATCAATTCCTTCCACTTTTGCATAGCCTTTTCAAACCAATCTTGCTTTGTTTCTGGTAATCTGTCCATCTTCATTCAATTTGTTCCTGAACAGCCATTTAGTCCTAATGAAATTTTTATCTTTTAGTCGTGGAACTAATTCCCAGGTGTTATTCTTTTCGATTTTATCCAATTCTTCATTCATAGCTGCTACCCAATGTTCATTCTAGTTGGCTTCCTCAAAACTACTAGGCTCAAATGTTGCTAGAAAAGCAATGCAAGCTTGTTGTGATGAACGAAGTTTTCGACCTTCATTTATGTCACCAATGATTTGATTTGATGGATGGTTCTTTTGAATCCATTCTTTTGTTCTCCTTGGAGGAGCTTATTGTTGTTGTTCTGGTATATCTTGATGATCATTATTTACTTCTTCCTTGTTGATAGTTGCTTCTTGTTCTAGAATTTTATCTGTCTTTTTCAGCCTTTGTATCAAGTTTCAAAGATTCTAGATCCTTATCATTATTCGTTAGAACACCATCTTCGTCAAATGTAACATTTATGCTCTCCACTATCTGTTTTTGTCATAGATTATAACATTTATAGGCATTTCGCCCACGTGGTGTAGAACAGTCGGTGATGGAGTGCACTGTTAAGGCACTCCGTTCTGTAAGGTCACCGGTTCGAAACCCGTGGGTGGCATGGGAGGAGAAAAAATGGAAAAATTAGGATTAGTCTAAACGAGAAAAAAAAAAAAACATTTATAGGCATTTCTTTTGCGTGAGTAACCAAAAAAGATACCTTCATCAACACGTGATTCAAACTTACCCAAATTTTGATCTTCTCTTTTGATATAACATTTGCTTCTGAAGATTCTGAAATATTTTACATTAGCTGGTTTTCTATTTCCATAATTCATATGGGGTCTAGTTGCAATTATTTCTTAGAAGACTTCGGTTGATAATGAAGACTATCGTATCAATTTCTTGAACCCAGAATTTTTCATCCAATTTTGAGTCCTTCAACATTGTTCTACCCATTTCCTGTACAGTTCTGTTCTTTCTTTCAGTAACTCCATTTTGCTGAGGTGTTAATGCCGTTGAAAATTGTCTTTTTATTCCATTTTCGTCACAGTATTGGTGAAATAATTTGGAAGTGAATTCTCCGCCATTATCTGATCTTAGACACTTTATTTTCAAATCAGTGTCATTTTCGACCAACTCCTTGTAGATCTTAAAGCACTCAAATGCTTCAAATTTTTTCTTTAGGAGACTGATGGCTGTCATCCTAGTATAGTAATCTATCATTAACATGAAATATAATTCTCCATTTGAGCCTTTTGTTCTCACAGGACCACATAGATCAGTATGTATCAATTCCAATGGATTTGATGCAAAGTGTTCTTTTGTTTTAAATTGGACTTTTGTCTGCTTGCCGTGCCGACAGGCCTCACATAGTGTGTTGGAAGGTTTTGATATTTTCGGCATTTCTCGTACTGCTACCTTTTTTCTTATCCTGACAATATTTTCAAAGTTTATGTGACGCATTCGTTTGTGCCATAACCAGCTTTCATCTTCTTTAGCTAGTAGACATGCTTTAGTTGCTTCATCCACAACATATATGTCGTTTGGAGCTCGACTTGCTGTAGCCACAATTTTACCATACCTGTCTTTCCTGATTTCGCATTTTGTGGAGTTGAATAGCATTGTGTGTCCTTAATCACAAATTTTTCCAACACTGATTAGATTTTGATTCATGTTTTCAACCAATAGAACATTCTTGGCTATAACATCTTTTCTTCTGAGAGTGACGGTACCTGATCCTATAACATTTGAAGATCCATCATTTCCAAAGGATAGGGTTACATCCTTCTTCTCTTTCATAGATACAAATTTCCTTCTATCTCCAGTCATATACATTGAGCAACCATTGTCAACATACCACACATATTTATTTTTTTGAGCCTTGAGAGCGAGAGCACAATTATTAGTCTTCTTCTTCTTCCATGTCCGTTCATTCTGTGGCTTCGAAGATTCTTCTGGAGGATTTTCAAGTCTGCAGTCTCTGGCTATGTGTCCAAAGTTCTGATGTTTGTAACATTCCATATTATTTCTTAAATGTTCAAATCTATTGATGTTTCGTTGAGCCCTGGGAGGTTCATATTTGAAGTATCTCCTAGAATTGTATTGGTTCCTAGGCTACGTGTGACATTCTATAGCTTTATGACCAAATTTTCCACATGAATAACAATAGCCATAAAAAATATGTTGGTACCTGGATGGAAATATTTGTTGAGGAATCGTCTTCCAAGGATGTTCTTGCGAATCTTGTCCAATGAAGTCTACATGCATGTCAGATCTCATAGGTTCATTGTATTTTGTTGTAGAAGGTCCTGCTTCTTCTTCTTTGTAACCGAGGCCAATTCTGTCATTGTAAGATCATTGATTGTTGATGATTTCTTCCAATGCCCTTGAGTTGTTGGCATAGTTTTGGACAATTTTTCCCTTCATCACTTCCTTACGCAGCGAGACTACTTCGGCTTCTAATGCTTCCCTTTCGTGGTTGCTTTCTTCCAAATTCTTTTGAAGTGACTCTTCAATACATTTTTGTTCTTCAACTTCAGTTTTGAGACATTGAACTTGTTCTTCAAGAGTGTTGGAACGGATTTTCTCAACCTTGAGCTCTTTTATAAGCCTGATTTCCTCCTTAGAAAATTATTCTATGGTCAACCCTTCTTCTTCATTATTTGATACCTATTGTTTATTGTGCTTGGCTATAAACAATACTCTCTCATTGGCTTCTTCTTCGCTATTACTGTCTTCATCGGATGATGAGCTATCTTCTTTAATAAGAAAGTTCCTTTTGGATCCTTTCCTTTTTTCTTGCTTGTTGAGTTTCTTAAAGCCTTTCTTTCCTTTTGAGTTGGCATCACTTCTGTTCGGACATTTTGCTGCGAAATGCCCAACCTCACCACAGTCGAAACATATCAATGGAAGTTTACCTTTGAATTTTCCCTTACCAATTGAAGTTTTTTTGTCCTTATTGGTTTTCTTAGATGCAACGAACGCAGTTTCTAGATGCGAAGTACCCTATTCTTCATCAAGTCTCATTTCATATGCTATGAGAACTCCATGTAATTCCTCTTTGCTAATTTTGTCCAGATTTGCACTGTATTATAAGATTGATACCTTTAGGTTGAATCTCCCTGGTAGCGTTCTAAGAATCTTTCGTATAATAGTCTTCTTGTCAACTGGCTCTCCCAATCCTTCCAGAGTATTGGTTATTTCATCAATGTATTGGAAATATGTAACAATGTTGCAATCTTCTATCATTCTGAGTTGCTCAAATTTTTCTCTATAGATTTGAAGCTTTGCTTCTTTGAAATTTGAGTCACCTGCATATATATTCTCAAGCTTGTCCCATACATTTTTTTCGGTTTTACAACCCAACACCTTATGATAAGCAGATTCAATAAGTCCATTGATAATAATATTGTTTTTTTTTGCATCATTTACCAAATTCTTCTTACCTTGTTCATCCGCGGTTGATGTAAATCCATTTTGAAAAGTGTCCCATACTTCGTAACCTTGCACCAAGAGATAGACCTCCATTCTTCCTTTCTAGAGTGAATAATTATTTTCATTGAACATAGGTACACCATTCTTGGTATGCTCCATCACCTCCTTCCAGTTTTTAAACTACTATTTAAGGAACCAAGCTTTGATACCAATTGTTGGAAATACTGAGAGGGGGGGTGAATCAATATTCCTTTCAATTAGAGCATTAGTTAATCTTCAATTATTATTAGTGTTTGTATAATGATAGCAGCAAACAAAAGGAACACAAATGCACACAGTTTTTTTAAGTGGAAACCCACTCCAGGACAAAAACCACCTAATGTTTTTCTAATAATTCTTTATATTCAACTCCAATTGAAAATAAAGCTCCAACTTCCTAGAATCTAGAAAAGCATTCTTCTCCAGCTCCCACTGGATGGACACTCCAACACCCAAGATTCTTCAATAGTCAACTGAACGGATGTCCCAACACCCAATGAGCTACAACTCACCCTAGCACCACCCTACCACCCTGTAGAAGAATAAAAGAAGAATGGACTCCCGTACTAGGGAAAATGGTCCACTTTACAATGATATAGAATGATGTAGAAGAATAAAACACACTAGACCATAACCCCAACTATGACACAACCACTAATGATGATCCTAGACCTCCCGACACTGCCTCTTTAGCTCCTGGCAGATAGACACAAGTACAATTTTTACAATAATGTATTTACAATGACTTAGTACTATGATACCTTTACAATGACTGTATGCAGTGTTTCCCACTTGAAGGCTTCATGTGATGAAATTCTTGCTGCTAATATACACTTTGGTTTCTACTCTTTTCATGCTACCCTCTGTTGCACCTTTCTTTTCTTTGTTGCCCTAGAAAGTCTGATCCTTTGTAGCCCTTGACAACACATGATATAGTTTTATCTTGCCTTCTAGGAGCTTGATATTGAATCTAGTGTATCTATGTTATTTCAGATTTCAAATTCCTCAGGATTTAAGCTTCGCCTCATAAAAATTTCAGCTTTTGAACCTTTGTAGAAAAAACGTTAGAGCGAAAATTCCACGATGACCTGTTTCAGATGGCGAAATCCCTTGCATAAGGAGGATATGAGGATCACAATTTATATAAATGCTTAGGTTGAAAGGGGCTTCAAAAAATGAACATGGGAGGGATTTTAGGAGATTAAAAAATATTAATTATGACTTTTCAATGACCCATGCCACAACCCCATGGGGTTTAGCCCACTAACTGGGGTTACAAACGTCAAACATGAATATCTCTCAAACCGTGAAGAATTACGTGGCATGCCATATATCAACGGAAACATCTCGACAAGAAGAAACCATCAAAATCATTCTTGACCCAAAATATAGTAATTTGGTAGGTAAAAATTCCCATGCAATATTGGGGTAGCCCATGGTGCTGCTTGGGTTGACATCAATGACAACCGCTGATCAAAAGGATCTTCAATCCCAAAAAGGAAATTTTGATTTTCCACAATTCCACCTATCCCAAGTGACTTCATTGTATAATATTCCATTTTATTTTAACACCAAAGATCACTTCACTATAAATTCAACGCATGAGAACACCTAACTCACTGGGAATCTGATATAATGAGATTCTTCTTCTTTTTATCATTCCCGATATCAATCCACACATTATTCACCTAATTTCACACAGCTTATGGGGTGATTTATGTCATGATCGCTCAACCATATCCACTCTCTCCTCTCTATAGATCAAATTCTCAACTTGATTGCAAATAATTATTGTTGGAATTAACAATCATATGAACCATAAGCTACTAACTAGCCACTCCTTCAGAAACAATTACCTAGTAACAATATAAACCAAAGTAGGATTTGTCTTCATATTGACTATGTAATTATGAAAAGTAGAAGACAAAGATAATAAAATGTATTTTGTACTTGCTTCATGGGTTTCATGAGCAAGAGTTTATTATATGTTAATAGACTTCTTCTTGATGTCTATCTAGTGTCTTGTCTTCTAGGGATAAGTGTCATACATATATGAAGGATCTAGTCCCATGAAATGCTCCAAGACCTTGTCCTAGAAACTGTGGAATAATGGATTTATCAGCCCTCAATCAAATGCTAAAAGATAATATTAAATGGTGTATTAGAAGTCGGCCTCATAACAGTCATGTCATCTCCCAATTCGTCACACTAGTTCACCAAGTCAGGTCGGCTTATATACAGGGGAAAACAACTATATATACCCTTGTAGCCTTCGCAGAAAAAAACAAAATTTTCGGTCATCCTTGCAACTAAAGTGCAGACTTCAGTGCAGATTTAAGTGTTGATTAAAGTGCGGATTAAAGGACAACTTCAGTGCGGATTTAAGTGTTGATTAAGGGACAGCTTCAGTGTAGATTTAAGTGCAGATTAAATTGTGGATTAAAGGACAGCTTCAGTGCAGATTTAAGTGCAGATTAAAGTCTGGATTAAAGGACAGTTTCAGTGCAAATTAAAGGACAATTTTCAGTGCAGATTTCGGATGTGTTTCAGGTCTGGTTAAGAGATTGCACTGAAGCAGCTACAATAAGACAAGGTCAACTGAAAGGGAGTGTTAAAGTGTGTATTTTTCTAAATATTGTATGCGAACTATCCTGAATTGTAACCATTGTTAAAAGGGTGATTTCCAGTTCATGAAAAGTTGGAGCATTTGGGAAAATATTGAAGATACTCCAAAGAGAAGGAGCAGTGAGAAAGTCTCAACTATATTCGAATGAAGTGTTGGTGCAAAACAATGCAAGTTGATGAAAGAAAGAATGATCAACATTGAAGGGCATCAAATAAGTAAGGACAAGCTCTTGGATGCATATATAGGTCAAGGGTCTAAATCTTGGTCATGGTACTTGTCATCTGAAAATATATAAGAAGAATTTCTCGTGGGTTTTCCTCTCCAAGAGGGAGAGGTTTTTTCCCTGGCTCTAAGAGCCTAATTCTTGTGTCTCATGTCTTTTGATAATCGACTTGATGAAATATTTAATAATATAATGAAGAGAAGACATAAGCATCTCAAGTAACCTCATAAGTAATTACCAAGAAGATAATTTTGAATTAATCAATAGCCCACTAGATTCTCAACATGGTTTGAGAGCTAAGGTGCTGAACTCAAGGGTTGCTTAACAAAGAGACACTCTAGGAATCAAAAGTCAAAGTTTGGGTGAAAATTCAAAACAGTTTTCAAGGAAGATTCTCAAGCTATTTTCGAGAAAGATCTTCTTATCATTCAAAGGATCAACTTTTCAAGAAAAAAATATTTTCCATCAAATATTTTCATTCAAGACATTGCTTTAAGAGGACATCATCTTCTAAAGATATCCCTTGCCATCAAAGCTTCATGAACACCTAGATTGAAGATTTATATCTTAGAAGAAGCTCCTAACTCCTTCGTCATCATCAAGGAAGCTGTCGAAGGAGAAAGTCACTCACTCAAGTAAGTATTATGACTTTATCTAAATCTGTCAAAATGACTTATTATATAGATAGCAGCAAATTGGTTGGGTTATCAAACTTTAATGCATGGAAGAAAAGAATAGATCTAAAGCTAATTGAAAATGAATTTATGGGATTCATAGAAGGATCTACAACTCAACCTCCAAAAGAAGTCATTCTATCATATATCAAATATATGAAAGGAGACATAAGAGCCTGAAGGATTCTTATAGAAGCCATAAAAGATTCTCTCATTCCCTATATATCAAAGCTATAACCCTAAAAAGAACTATATGATAGATTGGTGGAACTATTCTCGAAAGGTTCTACAAAGGAAATAATATCCCTGAGACAAAAACTATGCAAATTGAGAATATCGAAGGAAGGGATAATTCCATATTTGATGGATATTTTCACAATATGAGATCAACTACTGAAGTTGGGAGAAGTAATGTCTGATAGAGAAATACTCACTATGGTACAAAATGCTTTACCAAAAGAATGGAGAGGTTCCACTTCTAGCATAGATGGGAGAGAAGAATCCATGCCATTCCAAAGTCTAGGTAAGATATAAGAATCAAGATTGAAAGCAGGATCAAGTGTAGGGAATCAAGCCTTTGACACCATGTCCAGGAAGAAAGGAAGATTCGGTAAAATTGGTCCTTAGAATAAGAAAGTAAATGTGGAAAAATCATGATGCTTTGGATATAATGATCTTAGGCATTATAGACGATATTTTCCTAAATTTAGAAAGGACAAGAGGAAAAAGGAAGAAGCCCATATCTCAGATATAAGAGAAGAACCTGATGCAAAGAAATCTAAGAAAGAAGAAGCGAGGGATATCAACTGTAATTGAGATCGTATTCTCCTTTAAGTGATTTCTATTGGTTGTAAAATAGTATGATAAGAATCAGTGTATATTATAACATCATGATCGAAGCATGGTGGGAGCTTTCGATAAAACAAGCTCCTGGAAAACCTCACTGATGGAAGGCAGTTATCAAGATCAAGGGTCATCATAAAAACTGGTGCTAATATTTTTCTAATGGATTTATCTATGAATTCATTGATTAGAAATAAATCATAATGGTTTCATCAAGAATTCCATGCTACAGAATTATGGGATGTGATGACATATTGATGGAGCAGGCCAAGGGAATAAAGCTCTTCATTCTAGTAAATTTGTTATAGGATGAATTAAATGATAAAGGTATGACGTATGTATATATTTATATGTTGACACTAGATGTTGTGAAGTCATGTCATATGGTTGTAGGTAATAGAATTCCATATTTAGAAGTATGATCTACGAAGGAGAATCTCTCGGTGCACTGAGAGATGAAATCAACATAATATATCCTCATGGAATATGAGGTGGTTGTATATCGATGAGAAACTAGAAAATTTGTAAATTCCTGGGAACGAAGAATGTGCAGAAAGGAAGAGATCATTAAATACAACCATGTCAAGAGGCAACTATCATCCGGAAGCCAAGAAGATGTGACTAGGAGATCTCTTGGGAGGATATGTAGACTTTGACATAATTCTGGTAAAGAAGAAGACCCTTGAAAAAAAATATCATTAGGAGATGTGTCAATCTGAATAAAGGATGTCGATGCCTATAGGAAGGTTTCATGGTGAAAGATCATCACTGAGGTAACTTTTTCCTTAAAAGTTCATATGTATATGTTTATCTGGATGAATTTGTGTAGGGTTGTTGATCATGAGAAAGGATGTATGATCCTTAGATATGATTAGAAGGAAAGCAGCATGGCCTAACGATGGACCAGGTGATAAATACCAATGAATCACTTTCTAATAGTGGACGTGACTCATGACTGAAAGTGATGGATGATTTGTGCCCTATGAAGCCAAAAGTTGAAGATTCCTCAATATCTAAATCCATGACATCGAGGGGAGGAATTCTTCATGAGTAGCTAGATTGCTGCTGCAGGACCCTGGTTGAGAGGGAGCCTGGTGGTAAGTTTCTTAATTGGAAGAAACTTGAAGTATGTCCTTCCTAAGTTGAGAGGGAGTGACATATGTGATTCTCTAATACATGTGTCATGCACTAGACTGGGAGTAACAACTATAAGTCTTAGTGAAGGCCATGTGGAGAGAATGGATAGCCACATCATTCTGGTCTTCACCTAGAAGATAGAATGGAGGATTGGGTAATCATCTAGCATTCGATACTCTTTGAGAATGAGATAGGGCATTCAAGGTAAGATTAGTCGAGGAATGATATTCTTTGAGGGCTAGCTACCCAATAGAAGAATATTCCAAGAAGTTCATACTCTGGGAACACCTGGGTGGAGTATGTACCTTGGAGAGACAATGAGTATGGTGTCTATAAGTCATGTGTCTCTCCAACATTGTAGCCCATTGTCTCGTTGAGAGATGGGGTTGTTAGTCAAGGCCTTGCACTAGGAAAATGATGGTTGATATGATGTTATACAGATGCGATTACCAATCCAATTCTTCTTATGAGGTTCATCAGTTTGAAAGTGACCATGTACCTGTATGAATACCTCCCTAGTTAAGAGGGAGCGTTGAAAAGTGTAACTAGGATTGGTCTTCATATTGACTATGTAATTATGAAAAGTAGAAGACAAAGATAATAAAATGTATTTTGTACTTGCTTCATGGGTTTCATGAGCAAGAGTTTATTATAGCTTAATAGAATTATTCTTGATGTTTATCTAGGGTTTTGTCTTCTAGGGATAAGTGTCATGCATATATGAAGGATCTAGTCTCGTGAAATGCTCCAAGATCTTGTCCTAGAAACCGTGGAAGAATGGATCTATCAGTCCTCAATAAAACGCTAAAATATGAGGTTAAATGATGTATTAGAAGTTGGCCTCATAATAGTCATGTGGGCTCCCAAATAGTCACACCGGCTCACCAAGTCAGGTTGGCTTATATACAGGGGAAAACAACTATATATACCTGTGTAACCTTCATAGAAAAAACAGATTTTTCAGTCATCTCTGCAACTAAAGTGCAAACTTCAGTGCGGATTTAAGTGAAATTTAAAGTGCAGATTAAAGGACAAATTCAGTGCAGATTTAAGTGTGGATTAAAGGATAGCTTCACTACGGATTTAAGTGCAGATTAAAGTGTGGATTAAAGGACAGCTTTAGTGCGGATTAAAGGACATGTTTCAGTGTAGATTTCTAATGTGTTTCAGGTCTAATTAAGAGATTGTCCTGAAGCAGCTACAACAAGACAAGGTCAATTCAAAGGGAGTGTTAAAGTGTGGATTTGTCTAGAGACTGTCTGCGAACTATCATGAATTGTAACCATTGTTAAAATGGTTATTTCCAGTTGATGACAAGTTGGAGCATTTGGGAAAATCTTGAAGATACTCCAAAGAGAAGGAGCAGTGAGAAAGTCTCAACTATATTCGAATGAAGTGTTGGTGCAAAACAATGCAATTTGATGAAAGAAATAAGGATCAGCATTGAATTACATAAAATAATCAAGGAAAAGGTCTTGGATGCATATATAGGTCAAGGGTCTAAATCTTGGTAATGGTGCTTGTCATCTGAAAATCTATAAGAAGAATTTCTCGTGGGTTTTCCTCTCCAAGAGGGAGAGGTTTTTTCCTTGGTTCTAGGATCCTAATTCTTGTGTCTCGTATCTTTTGATAATTGACTTGATGAAATATTTAATAAGCTAACGAAGAGATGACATAAGTATCTCAAGTAACCTCACAAGTAATTATCAAGAAGATAATTTTGAATTAATCACTAGCCCTCCAAATTCTCAACACATAAGCACATAAATTTCTGTCTATTAATTGAATTCAAATATACATCAAACTTGACCAAATATACAATGTGGGCACACAACCCTAGTATAATCCATTCATGCACACTCCACACACACCTATTCTCTCCTTTCTCAATCTCTATATATTTTTATGCATGTAGGCTTCTAATATACACAAGGAGATAACTCCAAATTTTTTAGATCCATAATATCCTTTATATCCCTATGATCTCTCATTAATTCTTAGGATTAAATCAAGCTCAACTAACCTAATATTCTACATACACTAATTCTAGATTTCTCTATAATTATTACAAATTTGGAGCTAAAATATATTTAATCAAGAAAATCCACTTCCTTAAAAAAAATTGATTGACCATCTTGGATTAAAATAAATTTGACGAGATGCCCGTGCATTAGGTAATCACAAGACAAGGACTATAAATTTCCAAGGAATTCGATTAGCTTGGGTGTGCATTTTTTTTCATGAGTTATGTTCTGGAACGGGTGATTGCACCAGTGCTCAAGGTTCGATTAATCTTTGAGCGATCTAAAGGTTCATAAATTTGATGGTTTGGTAAGTATTCCCTGGAATATCTTACCTTATGCACACCATATATCATGGGTAGTGGTTTGGTGTCATTTCACCAGCATGCAAATTGTTTTATTGATGTTGTGTGCACATAGACAATAAGTTTTATTTTCCTTTTGACTTGGATCAATTGTATAATTTTTAATTGTTGGAAGCTCCATATAACTCGAGGTTCATGCACATCACATCTTAATCACCGAAGGTTCCTTTTATGCCCACCATATTTTAACCCCTGAAGGATCGTTTTTTGTTTATGCACATTAGATTCTCTGTGAAGGTCTCTTTAGACATATGTGCACCATATATTCATTATTTTGTTCCTTATATTTATCCAGTGCACATAGTTAATGAGATATATTCTTCTTGTATGTTATTTGAGGAAAACTTGTAGTATTGACAAAGGTTCGAAGGTTGAGATCACTTGTTTTTGCACCATAATTGTATTTTGTAGCAGAGATAGATCTTGTTTGAGTTGGTTTACCGATTCATGCACATCATATACATGTCATGCTTGGATCTATTTAATAAGAGTTGAAGTATCACATAAATGTGTATGATTTATAGAGGCTTGTGCCTTATATGGTTATGAAGAGACTGTAACAAGGGTTTAATGGTTGAATGATCCTCTTTTACATATATTGTTGACCTTGTATAATTGATCCACTTCTAATGTATTAGAGAAGGGCTTGTATTGAGTTGTTGTAGGGGTTGAGATTAACATCTTTCTAAGGGCATAAGTTTATATGACAGAGTATTGTTGTCTAAGATTAGTGAGGGGATTTGTGTATGTAGAGATCAACATCTCATCCACCAGAATAAGAGAAGAGGTTTGACAACATTCTCTTATGAATATGATATGCATGAGGTTGTTCCTTGTCTTGTAGCACTAATGCTTGTAAATACCTATGATGATGTTGCCTTGAGCTAGTTTTTATTATTATTCGGATATTTTTTTAGCAAAGCTTTGGTTGGTGATAGTTGCAATGTTGGTTGTTTTTTGGGACTTCATGTATTGAGTTTCCTTATAGTGATCATATTAAAAGGATGAGTTGTTTTTGTATTCAATGAGCATATAATGTAATATGTGGGTCCAATCTGAAACATTTTGATGAAACATGTCCTACCAGTTCTATGATTATTATAGGTGTTCCCAGTGTGAAATATTTTGAAATGTGGATCACAAGATGTCATAGGGAGTTGTGGCTTCCTTCCACTAGCAGCTGGAGAATTTATTGGTCCAACAAGTAGGGGCATCTGCACTAGTAAAATCCTGCACTAATGCAAGATGTAAAATAAATAATTCTTTAATTATAATTGAAGATGAAGCAGACAAAAATAGTTTTTTTTTCCACTTGGGGTTTCCACCTAAAAATCAAGTGTCTCTATGTGATTATGTGTTTTTTTATTTATTGATGTGTTTTATTATTTATATGCTTTCATATATTTCTCACACTTTACATATGTTACGTGGAAATTCTTAACTCAGTTGTTCATTAACATCACAAAAGAAAAGTAAACAATATTAATTGCATGAAATATCGATTAACCCCCTCCCCTCTCTCAATATTTGTAACACCCTTATGGTCTTGCCTCCCTACATGGTTACATATACATATGTGCATGTATAAACTTATACCAGCATAATTATGTTTAGTTTATTGTCAATTCTATTGTGCAAAAAGATACAGTCCCAAACTCTTATTTTTTGGGTTTTAGGATCTCCAAGTTTGTCTAAAGTACTTGTCCCTTGGCAGAGATTGTACTTTGGTTGAGGGATAAACTGTCATTCATTACAATCTTATACCATTAGCCTACTAACCCTTCCATATGTATATATCTCAGTTATTTTAATATACATGTATTTATATTCTTAAACTCCCATGAGTATCCATCAGAACCATGGTCACAGTTTTTTTGCATGGCTCCACCCTCTTAGAGCTAATTAACATAAAATTAACCACTTCCTATTACCATCATACACTTACCTTCAACAATATTTACAAAGTCAAAAAACACTCCTTATTACATGTAATATTAACACAACATAATAGATACGTAATTCTTATCTAAGTTTTTGAAAACACAATAGAAGTCGCCAAGCCCACCCAACCATTGAACTACAGTATCTGTAGTCCCCCTCGAGAATAAAACTCCCTACCTGTCAGGAAACCAATAAAAATTATTCCAAATTTTCACCTCCTCAAGCCCAATAAATGTCTTGCTAGTTTTGGGCTAAATTTTTTATCAACACATGTCCAATATTTATCTCCCATTGGTACCTTGTCTTTTAATTCAGATTGATTTTATCTCCCACAATCTGCTTTTTAGATCATCTTTCACTCATGAAATCTATCTCCAGTCAGGATAACTATGTAGTAAGAACAAAAAGGAATCATCCCTTTCTAAAATGGAGGATTTTATTTTTCTATTTTTATGTCCTTTAATGGACCATAATTGATTCTAAATGTTTCTTGACAGTTGGGAGTCTAACTACTCATGTGGTGGCTCCTATTGTATTTTCAAATAAACAAATAAGTGACACAATATTTATTCATAGTAATATATTGACATTTACATTTTCCAGCCAACTTTATTCTTGGCCCCACAATGAATTCTTCCACAATATTTACAAGTAAATACAAATAATAACATTTAAAAATGAAATTGCACCAGGGGTATCACAACTTTGGTGCTAGGTTTGGTTTTGATTGGTGGGGGGTTTATCTTAGTGCGTTGGAATATTGCGTCTATACTCCAAAATAGTTACATGGAGCTCTTGTGATAGCAAATAAAAATAGATATGAGACTCTTGATCCAACTTGCAAGTTTTCAATAAAGAAGGGGAAGGGGAAGGCCTTTGCATACGAACAAATTTCACTCGGGTCTTTGGGTACAAGAATAAAAGTGGTTATGCAAGCACAACAATGCCTCAATTAACACTCTACCCATAAAACTAAAAAAATATTGAATGACTTGGTGTAATTGGTGAATCAGAAATGTAGATAGAAATCTAACCATTATATTAGGGAATAATTTCAATATTGGGTCACAAACCTCGGTTTTCTAGGACCACAAACACAAAAATTTTAAGGGCCATAGAGTTTTACTATATTGCCAAAACTTTGGTGGCCACCACTTTGTAAAATTAGGGGCACAAGGAACGTCCAATGGTGGCTAGAATAATAAGATTGGAATTCAAGTTCATAATCTTATGCAAAGTGGTGTTTGGCTTGAGATTTAAGGTCACTAAGAGGGAACTTGACAAAGAGGAGGATACTATGGAGGTTATTGGTACCTTTGGCTCATATGGCACTAGTGACAATTTGATTGTCATTGAAGATGACTCCTAGTAGAAGTTATCTAGAAGAGCTAAAGGAGCAGAGGCATCCTCTCAACTAGGCCTCTCTAAACCCTCTTTTTCATAATGTTACTTGTTAGTAGTATTGTTATGTCTCTTGTTGTTACTTGTTATACCTGTTATATTGGTTTACTACACTTTTAGCACTACTTTGTTTCAGCCTAAACAAACTCTTTAAGTATAATATGGCTATCTAAAAAAAATTTGCAATGTTAGTAGTGGTATGGTTTTATTTTTGATAGACCTTAACCAATTATGAATATGCTCTTTTTGTATGATATTAATATATATAGTGTAGCTTTAAATAAAACAAGAGATAAATTTTGGTGCAATTAAAAAAAATTGAAAATAAAAGAAAAGCTCACTTGGATCCAAGTGCTCTCTTGCCACCTATGCCACATAACTCCATTTAATGTCGATATAACTACCAACAACAAATGACAAGCATTTGAAATTATATCACCTAATTTCAATCATGTGAGCAACTTTTGTGTTCAGACGATCAATCTTGCCCACTTCATCCGCACCCTCTCGCTGTTAATTCTCCTATCCGACCTCACTCGATACTTAATGCACATAACCATGTTAATACCTCTGCATGACTACCACTTTATGTATTCCTCCTTGCAACAATTTGAAGCCAAGATAAATTGGTATTATCCATCTCCCACTATCTTTGTGTTGAAGGCTCGAAAATCTCTGCCTCAACATCAGGATAACCACCTGGTCAAGAACTTAAGACAACTCCTTTTTTCATTTGGAATGGTGGCTCCGACTGGGGATAATGGGACTTGTCTCCCTTTGAAAATATATAAATGGATCGGTATGAAATATAAGAGTAGTGATGTGGATAACTAAATGGAAATAAATAATAAATTAGACTTTTAAGTGTGTATATCCCGGGACAAGCTCTTTCTTTACTTGCGATTTTAAAGATTTCATCAAATACAAGGCAATATAGATTATCAAGTACTCATGAAATCATTAAGAATAATTAATTTAATTAAATAGTTAATTAAATTATTTGATTAAAAAATATAACATAAAATATTTCGTTTTTTTTTTCATATATCTTGAAAGATAACAATCTCACACATCAATAGTGAATAAATGCTTGAATGTTTGTAAGAAAAGATATAATGAAAAACAATTTAAAATCTCTGCCTCAACATCAGGATAACCACCTGGTCAAGAACTTAAGACAACTCCTTTTTTCGTTTGGAATGGTGGCTCTGACTGGGGATAATGGGACTTGTTTCCCTTTGAAAATATATAAATGGATCGGTATGAAATATAAGAGTAGCGATGTGGATAACTAAATGGAAATAAATAATAAATTAGACTTTTAAGTGTGTATATCCCGGGACAAGATCTTTCTTTATTTGCAATTTTAAAGATTTCATCAAATACAAGGAAATATAGATTATCAAGTACTCATGAAATCATTAAGAATAATTAATTTAATTAAATAGTTAATTAAATTATTTGATTAAAAAATATAACATAAAATATTTCGTTTTTTTTTCATATATCTTGAAAGATAACAATCTCACACATCAATAGTGAATAAATGCTTGAATGTCTGTAAGAAAAGATATAATGAGAAACAATTTTAAAATAACTGTTAATCACACTTAAACATCAGGATAACCACCTGGTCAAGAACTTAAGACAACTCCTTTTTTCGTTTGGAATGGTGGCTCCGACTGGGGATAATGGGACTTGTTTCCCTTTGAAAATATATAAATGGATCGGTATGAAATATAAGAGTAGCGATGTGGATAACTAAATGGAAATAAATAATAAATTAGACTTTTAAGTGTGTATATCCCGGGACAAGCTCTTTCTTTATTTGCGATTTTAAAGATTTCATCAAATACAAGGCAATATAGATTATCAAGTACTCATGAAATCATTAAGAATAATTAATTTAATTAAATAGTTAATTAAATTATTTGATTAAAAAATATAACGTAAAATATTTCGTTTTTTTTTTCATATATCTTGAAAGATAACAATCTCACACATCAATAGTGAATAAATGCTAGAATGTCTGTAAGAAAATATATAATGAATAACAATTTAAGATATAATGCTTGAATGCCTTGCCTTTTACTATTCTCATTATATCTTGTAAAAGATATAATGAAGAACAATTTAAAATAACTGTTAATCACACTTGCACAACAACAATATAGAGATAATAGTTCCCGATATATTAACACTCTACTCATGAGAATAGTTATGGTTCATCTTTTCTATTCAGAAGTATTGAGAGTTACAATAGCACAAACTTTCCAAAGCTTTCCTTACAAAAATTCAAAACCCCTTATTCACTAACATGAAGGGGATTTTATAGTTGAAATTTAAACTATAATAATAGTAAGTACACTAAATGCTGAGGTGGTTTAAACAAACCAGCCTTAAAATAAAACTATAGGGCAATAATAACATTTGATTCAAAAATTTCATCAGGAAAGAGAAGCTAGTTGTTCTCCCATTTGTTGTCGTAGTTCACATATATCCGGCATGGGCTTTAATTCAAGAGGATGGGCTGGCTTGATGCGCATTTGTCCCGTGAAAACAAAATACAAGAGCACTAGAAGAATTTTTGTAGCAGAATTGGCAAGACATCTCAACATGATACATTGGCTATGAGGTTTTACTAAGTATTTCCAATACTCTCCAAATTTACCTTTGATAACTTTTTTATATTGTCAGCCTTCTTCTTGGACCAATCCTTCCAAGACTTCATTAACATTTTGACATCTATTAAGGCTCCTTTTGGGCATTCTTGAATCAAATTGGCATTTAAAAAAATTTCACTGATAGATTCAGTGAGGTCATTAGAAATGTTCCTAGTACTAAAGATGGTCATATCTTTTTGTTTGATCTTCATATCCAAGTATCTGAAAAGGATTTCCTTCTGCAACTCTTCTATTATTAGGAGATTGGTTGATCTCCCCTTTGTGTTGTCCTGCCAAGTAATGTAATCATAAATTTTCTCATCAATATTATCAAAGTATGTCCTCATATCGGACAAATGATTCACAAGTGAATCGCTTGATTGGCACAAATCATTGATTTTTTCCAGCTTCTGGAAAAAGAATACTTATTTCCGAGCAAGGAGAGTATTGATTTCTCCTGCTTATTTTTTGAGTTCTTCAATCTCTAGATTATCTTTCAATTGATCAATCCTGCGTTGCATTTTCTGTAATTGAGTATCTTTTCTTCTCATGTCAGCTTCATATTGTAGCTTCATGTCATCAAATCTATTTTACAACTCTCCTAACTGGGACTGCAATTTTTGTTCAATGCTCTGTCTCTCATTCAGTAGTCCCTATTCTAACTGCAAGATTCTTTCATCTTTTACTTTAATCAACTGTTGCACCTCTAAGGCTTTATCAATTGTCACCGTGGCATATTCCCCTGTAAACTGCAATAGCTTGGAAAGATCTTCGGAAGGATCTATTTGTGGATCTTTCCAAACAATTTCAAGAGATACATTTCCAGGGACTCAGGTCTATGATTTCTCTACTCTTCTTCTCTTTCTTTGTCTCATCATGACAGCACTATGCTTGGGACTGTAAAATATATCCAGAGGGGGTATTTCTTCAATCTTGAGAATAACTTCAGACGTTGGGTATGCTAGGATGATTTCTAAATCATCGATATTGATTACTTTGTTGAAAGCCCCAGTAGTGAGCGAGGTATTCTCACTAGTTTCAGGAGTATGAATTATTTCTTTATGAAGTGGAGTTTTCACCTCTTGGGATCCCGTATTATTGATAGCTTGATCAAACTGATTACAAATTTCATCTAAATCACTACCCAATTGTGACTTTTTGACCTTATCAGTTGATGATGATACTTTTTCATTTAACTGTGTTGTATCACTTTATTTTGACGATATCGTCAAAGCCTCATCTTGTTGAGTATGTGGTTGAGGAATCCTCAATGAATCCAGAGGCAGGTTTTCTAACGTTTTATTTCTATAATGTATGAACTTATTTAATTATTCCACACTCAATCAGGCCTCTGCTAACATTTCCACCTATGAATAAGTTTGGGTTGATTTAAATCAATCATTAGAAACATCAGGTTCATGCATGAACTGGCTTACTTTGACCTGCGCGGTGAAATTCTTTGATGTGTTATTTGCATCATACTATTTTCTTGGGATAGTGGGAAAATTTAGGCATTGGATTTGATCATTTTCAAGCACAGCATGTGTTGTAGAGCATTTGGCACGTGGGTGTACGAAATGCACTGTGCTTGGTAGGGTAGGTTGCTTTTCTACAAGCAATGTAACAGGGAAAACTGAGTTTTTAGATGGTTAATGAAACATCATAACACGTATAAAACTAGTTATAAAACATAGCATGCTATAATAGAGGAGGAAACAAGAAACAAAAAATACAAATAAAATACAAGCTCAATGTCGAGTTTAAACAAACTAATAATACCAATGGAGAACTTATCCCCTTTTATTAGTTGTTGGTGGTAAAAAGAGGTAGAATGCTAAAACACTTGCAATGAATCCCTAGAGCTATGGAGCTCTAATATTAAAAGAGAGGGCTCTTCCCTTAAGCTGCTTGCAAGACTCTCTCTATCCTCGTTGAGTGGTAGGATAACGAACAACGGATGTGCTTCTCCTCTTGGATTGAAATGTTGGATGGACAACAACTGAATGCCTCCACTCCTTGCTGCTTGGACAACACAATGCTGGTTTTCTCTTGGGCAATTTGGCCAGCATAACAATGTGTTCTAAATTGTTCTTCCCATGGTGGTATTTTATAGGAAAAATTCAAATTCCCCTCTCTCTCTTAGTACAATTGTGGATGGTGACCCAAGAGTGGAGGTTGATTCCATTTTGTGCTACACTTGAGGCCTCAAGGTGGCTCCAAGGCAGCTGTAATTGGCGGCCTTAAGTGGAGAATATTCTTCTTTAAGTGTGCCAAGTGGTCCCAAATGGTGACCTTCGACCATACCCAGGACCGCGCGACTATTTTAGGGATAGCCACGGAGATATCCACTATTATGGAAGAAAAGTCCCGTGGAGCACTTAGTGATAGTGATTTATATGTGCTACTTAATAAATTTGCCTACTTGACCTTATGAAAAGTTAAATTTTCCAGATTCTGTAATGTCTTTCTTTCCTGTAAATCCCTCTTCTTGACATTTCATGATGTCCTTTGCCTGTCTGATTTTGCAGTGATAAAATTTTCCCCCTAATGTATGAGTTCTAGGAAGAACTGTATAGTCTAAATACATTATAGTTTATGTTATGTATAACTCGTGTTGAGAGAGAGAGAGAGAGAGAGGAACTTGCGTGAAACCTAAGGTTGGAGACCCCTTGCCATGAGTAAAAGAGGGACCATGTTCTATTGGAAACCTGTAAGAGATAACATAAATACAATATTTCTACGAGGCGGTCATGTCCCATGACTGTGATGGTCTGGCTAGTTAAAGCCTATCTGACAGATAAAGGTTCTGTATGTGTCTCTTTTGTGGTAGTGACTTGCTAATTTGGTTTATGACGACAATTTTTGATGCCCTAAGGGGCATTTTTTTCTTTGACAATAGGTTGAATGTAGTTCCCACATGCATATTCTTGGTATGGAATGTTTTGAGAATAAATGCTCATTATATGCATTGGTTTATGACTGGGACCTGTTATCACTCTGGCAGATTTCTAAGGCTGAGGAAGAAATCCCAACAGAGGTAACCGCGAGCCAACCTTTTAACTTGATAGCAAGCCCTACCAAGTCAGAGAGGGATCTCTCCACAAAACATAGCCTAGGAGGCTGAATGGATTATGATTCTAGGCTAGGTGTGAGTTCAGGGGTTTTGATAATTGATTTTGGTCGGGCTGCTACATGAAAGTATGGTCAAGGGAGCTAGGTCAAGGAAAATGAGATAGGGTTGCAGAGATTCAATGGGGCAAGGTAGGCATAAGGCTTATCACTTTAATATGATTATGATCAAATTGTTTTAAGACTGATGAGGAGCTAGGAATAGCATGGGAGATGTATTCTTCCTAAACAGAGGAAAATGGACAAATTATGATATCTTTCCCTAAACAGAGCATGAACAAGCATGTATTATGCCTATCAACTTGAAAGAGATCATACAATAGAGATGTAATGAACATGAAGACAACACATTATAAAATATGAAACTGAAGTAAAAACAATGATAAACATCATACCACATGTATCCCAAAAAATAGTTTCAACTCTTCTTTATTAACTGGCCAAACTGAGTACAATAGTCCTTGATCAATGAGTTAGCATATAAACTGGTTCCAACCACTGCTAAGAGTGAAGAAAGGGACTAAATAAACATCAAAAAAACATTCAATCATCCTCAGGGGTTGAATCCAAGAGGTGAGGAAGATATCCAAAAAATTATGAACTGAAAGCTGGAGTATAGGGAGCTCTAAGTGACTCCTCCCTAAATACATTCAAACTATTTCATTTGACTTAATGACAAATTTTACCTGATGAATCTAACCCTAGGTAACTTATCCATAACATAATTACATTTATCATCCTCAATTACATAGGTGGAAACATCAATTTCTAAGATAAATTCAAAATTACAGTGAAATTTCAAAAAAAAACTAGCAAATGGTCAAGTGCACCATTTTTCTGTCAAGTGCTCCCTTGCTGTGTCAAGTCCACCGTCCCTGTTCAAGATTGATTTTGACTGATTTGTAGGTGTCCAAATCAAGCCCAAAATGGCTTTTTGGAAATATCTGCAAGTCTACTTTCTGAATATGTCTCTAGTTTGCAAAATGAAGGTTATTTGATCCCTCAAACTTCCATCTCCCAAGACTGCTCTGTGTGCAACACATAGGCCAAAATAGGGGAAAAAAACATTATTTTTAGCTAGTTTTTTGACCTTTTTACCTGCCAAATATACAAACCAGGTCTGGAAAAGTGGTTTTATTAGATTTATTTGTCCTTAGGAATCCACTGGTGGTCTCCTTTTCCTCAAAAAGTTCCTAAAAAAAGTGCGCAACGCCTAGGGTGTTGCGCATATGACCAATTTGCTGATATGAACTTGTTCAATAATACATAGAAAAACACAGACTTTGCAAAAATGGGTCAAATGGCTTCAAAATTGGTGGAGAGAGTGCTGGTGAGGTCTCTAGTCTTGGAGTGAAGCCTCTACAAGTATATCCAATTTCTTCTTCTCTTCTTGGTGAGTTAGGGCTTCACTCTTTGCATTTGTTGCCTTGATTTTTGCCCGTGTATTTCTTTCTCTTTTGGCATAGTGTTTGGCCATTCTCCTTTGAATCTTGTTGTACTTTTTAGCCTTCCTTAACAAATTCTCCAAGTGGTCATTGATGGCTTGAAGCCAGCCTTACTTGTCTTCTTTGATCATCTCCGAGAATTGATCATCAAGGATGGCTTCATTAATTGTCTCTCTTTTCCTTTGTCTTTCAAGCTCCAAGGCTCTTTTTAAGCCTATAGTTCTAGTTCTGCTTCTTGGTGCTTGTTCATCTTGTTCTTCAATCAAACCATGCTTCTCTAGGGTCTCATATCGTAAAATCTTGGCTTCTTCTACATCTCTTTCTTCTACCCTAGGGAGATGGAATGATAGTGAAAAATGAATTTTGAGAAGTGGGAATATGATGGGAAAATTTAGGGAGATGGGGAAGGAGTTTATGAAATGGGGGAGGTGACAAGGATTAGGAATGTAGAGGGGTTTGGAATAGGGAAAATTATTATAGGTATGGGGTTTTTTGGGAGCCTAGGGAAATGAATAGACTAGGGCTTAGGGTATTGGGAATAAAGGGCTTAAGGAAGGGGGATAGTGATATAGGGATTTGGGAAAGGATTTTTTACAATGTGGGAAGGGTAATGAAGGTTTAGGGACTATAATTTTTGGATTTGAGAGTGCAATGGTCATTTGAGGGAGATACTAGGGTTTGAAATGAGTTAAACATCAAATCTTTAATGAAACTTTCAAAACACCATAGAGAATGATTGTAGGAGGAAGAAGAATGATGTAATTTACTGTCACTCACTTGTTGGAGGTTGAAGAAAAAATTTCTAAAGCTTTGGAGGTGATTTTGGAAAATTCTGGAAGTGTTTCTGGCTTTTCTGGGCAAGTGCACCCTCCTAGAAGCAAGTGTGCCCTCCCAGAAGCAGGTGCGCCCTCCCAAAATCACGTTCACAATGCCTTTTTACCGACCACTTTTTTAGGCCTTCCCGAACTCAAAATTGAGCTCATGATAGCTTGTTGGAAATATCTCTCTCTTGGCTACACAATGGACCTATCAAGCATTGAAAATGATCAAGTATAACCCGTCAAAAATAAATTCTCTCAGGACTGGTCAAAAAGTGCAAAATGAGGGTGCAAAAATGTAGTGTGATATTGTAGCCAACTTTTGGGGGGCTTCCTCAACTCCAAATTAAGCTCATGATAACTCATTGCAAAGCTATTATAGTATAGTTGTAATTTTACTTATAAAGAAAGTAATTTGGACACTCTAGCTAAGAGAAAAATTGATTTCACCAAGATCACTCCAGAAGTGCAGAAAACCTCTTGTAGCACTTGTATTTTTGACATTTCTCCGAAACCATGGTACCTATGTAAAAATTGAAGGAGGTTTTTCTTTTTTGACCTATGATGGACAAAAACCTCTCTCACATTTATCAAATTCATCTCTGTTTGGATAGAAACATACTTTGAAGAAAAAATGGACCTATGAGTGGCAAATGATTTGACCCTTGGAATGAATTCTTGAAAAATGATGAAGACATGATGTTTATGAGCTGAAATGACCTCATAATTACTGATATGACCTACCTTATGCCTCCTCTACTCATATGTCTCTGATTCCATAGCAAACCCTAGCTCAGTGGGAGAGGAAATTAGGGTTTAGTGCTTGTGTAACATGATGATTTGGGCACCCTTGGGAAATACAACTCCCTTTAACATTTGATCAATTGATGAACTAAAAACTCTTGCACTTTGACATGTGTTTGTTTGCCATGTGGAACTGAGATGGCAGCTTTTGGGAGACTGAGTACTTATTACATTTGAATTGAAATAAAATTACATGAATAAAAATGAAATTACATCTTGGAATGAAACTCACATTTGAAATTAAAATTACATGATGAAATAAGCATTTCTCTTTACAAATCATCTTCACATGGTGAAGAGATGTTATTTGATTACCCTTTACTTGTTGGCCTTATGCAATGAAATGGAGTTTTATTGGACCATGAAAGCCCTAGAAAACCTAATGATGACCTTGACTAGACTGGACTCCATGGTGACATGACATGATGAATTGACTTTATGGATGATGTACAGTCAGCAAGGTATGGAAGTGTGCCAGCAAGCAAATGAATTTTAAGGAAGAGTGATTTTTTTGGACTAGGGCTACCATCAGTGACTAAATTTTTGCATGACCTAGTGGAATGATAAAAAAATTATGAGTGGGACCCCTAATATGAATATGAAAATAGAATATTGTGATCACTAATGGCAGGATGAAAATACTCACACTAATGGGACCTTCTCGTGTAAGCATTGTTGAAAAAATATGCTTCTGATGGCACGGGTCTTCGACGGATTCTGACAAAGTGCAATGGTTGTGAAGTACGATACCATCTTGACATGAAATCTTGTGTTGTAGTCGAATGTCATAAGGATCGATGACATTAATAGGAAATGATGACTCCCATAGTTCCATCTGAGAATGCCCCTATTAAGGTGAGGAGCCATCCAAGGTACTGCTTCCTTCTTGGAAAATGGTTGTTGAAGTCGACAAGAAGGAAGCCTAAACCAACCGAGAGAAATACTAATGCAAGGGACCAGGGTTTCTGATATAGCAGGTGGAGCATGATAGGTTAACATAGGCATGATGGCGAGAAATGGTTGAAACTGATGATGGGAGTTCAGTGGCCCAAGGTCAGAGCTTGTAAATGCAAGTGGTAGCAGTCATAACAATTTCTGGTGAGGAAAGCCCTGGAGTTGGTAGGACGTCCAGGGTGGGTATATGTTTGTTATGAATGTCATGGTGGGGTTGGTTAAAGGATGTGAAGCTCTGACCAAGGGTGATCAGGGACTGTTTCCAAGGGAGAAAAGTGGATGGATGGGTTGGGTGGTTCTCCTAAAAAATAATTTTTACACTTTCAAAAATAATATAAAATGGGTTTGGATGTACAAACATGAAGACGGGTGCCCCAAAAACATGAAAATTATCACTCATTGATAATGTGAGGAAGGTGTTTTTGCTGAGGGTGGGGGCCCCATTGGTTAGTCTCGGTGCGGGAGTTGTGAAGCAGATGGAAAATGTCACAGATGGTGATGGCAACGAAACTGAAAGTCGCCCTGAGGAGAGTTTGCTCTACTGTAATCACTCTATTAGCATTTTCTCTTGCATTAGCTTCTTTTTCTTCCACGTGGCCTCTTTCTTTTCTCGAATTCCTATTTTTCAAATTCTTGGAATTTGATAAACAGACATTATTACAACCTTTGAATTTTAATTTATATCTCTGAATTTTATATTAATAGTCCAACACTTTATAACCAAATGACGTCGCAATAGACCTTCAGCCCCGGGCCCACATATGTATCAATGGTCCAATCAAATGCTCGTACCGTACCTGGTTATCCTCTGCGCATCTTCATCAAACGATCATAGTCCGATGGCTCCTTCCCAGATCAACGGCGTACCACGATATCGCTCGACTTCCTTGGTCGAACGATAACGTGCGATGGCGCGCATCAATGGCGGTTTTCCCGTGGGTCCACCTCGCCATGTGTCGAATTCTCTATGGAATCGCTCCCCAACCAGGAAATACCGCTTATCACCGAAAGGCGGTGCGATATGGGCAATCCGGCCTCGTAAATCCGCTCACAGTTTTGGAACAGTCACCAACCCACGGTTAAGTCGGGTTACGCTATTCCTTTTGGTTCCTTAACTCAGGTTAGGGTTCCGATGGTAACCGAATTTATCTCTCTCTTAAATGGGAATTCCACTATTTTTAACAGAGTTCACGACCCTGGTTTCTCTGCACAAGCCTCGCCTGCGGGTGGGATTAATTCAACAGGGTTTTGTTCAAATAAATCTTGAGAAAACGAGAGACAGAGATATGCAGAATATATACAGTAGTTCAATTTACTAATTGTACATGCACAGAGTTCAATCGCCTCACAATTAAACAATTTCTTCACAATAAGGATTCAGGACAATTCATGGCCAATGCGTACTGAAATTATTTAACAGGAAGCAATTGTGAACACAGATTTTATTACAGAAATCTCTCTTCTCCTTCTCCTCCTCTCTCTCAATGCATCCGAAGAATACAATTATATACATTACAGTGCGTCTCTTCGGTTCCTCTATGAGGACCGTTTTAGGAAACAAAAAGCCTAATTACAATAATTCAACTAACTGAAACATGACAGATGGATTGAATCTAACTATTCGAATTCTACAAATTCTAACTGATCTAAATGATACAGTCAGCTGAGGTATTGACACCTAGTTGTTACAATTTAGATGATTTCGAACCCTCCTAGCCACAACATGTGGACAAAACCTCCTACATTGTTGGCTAGTGTCTAATGCCCCTGCATCAGACTCCCGAGGGCAATTTTCTTCATGGGCTCCTGTCCATGAGCTCTTCCACTGATCTGCCTATCTTCTGCAACATTCCTTCAGTCATCCAAGTGGCATCTTCCTCTATCTTATCCTTCCATTTGATTAAGTACTGAAAGTACTCTTGTCCTCTGGTCTTCCTGAACACTCTTTTGTCCAATATCTTCTCTGGTTGCAATGGTTGCGCTGGAGGTAGCTGTTCTTTCCACTCAATCTGTCCCTTGTCTGCTGATCTTTCTCGTTCACCATCATCTTCATTTTTATTTTATTTTTTGACATAATCGGATGTTGTTTATATTCAAAAAAAGGAAAATGGGAGCCGAAGCTCCATTGTTATAGGGCAATATGTTGGAAAGAAGAGGAGAGGAGGGACGTCAGTATGAGCAATTTTTTCAGTAATCCGACTATGTTTGACTGTGGCTAAAGCAGTGTTGGTGTAGATTCGAACAAATTGTGACAATAAAAAAAGACATTTACAGAGCATGTTAAATGGAAGTTGTTTTGGGAACCTGGAGATCCTGCAATAAGATGCCTACAAGGCCTGTAGAGCCCGTATGTGTTGTGCCAATACTGGCCTCAACGTTGCCATCGAATTCTTGGTCATGAAAGAGACAAATTCCACAACTGGCAATCGAATTCCACAATTGCCAACTGGAAATCCTAGTTGCCATCGAATTCTTGGTCACGAAAGAGACAAATTCCACAACTGGCAATCTAAGAGATTTTGTCCTGTTCATGGCAAAAAACAGAAAGACTCACGAGCGTTGCATTTGAGGCTGTCGAGAGGTTTGTGACAGGCTCTGTTTGCTTGAGCATCAACCTCCTTATTGAGGGAACGAAGGACATGAATAAAACGAGTTTCATGCATTAGCTGGGAGAGCACATGGCATCGATTTATTATTTGCTGGAGAGCAAGGCTGGTGGCTGCCCGATTGTGGACCATTAGGCTGATGATAATTGTTGAATCCCCGATCACAGTTGCTGTGCGAATTCCGAGAACTTGTAGCTGAAGGAGGCCTTGGTAAAGAGCGAGGGCTTCAGCTCTGTTGTTGGAGAGGGGTCCTAATCCCCATTCGTAGGATAGAATGATGTCCCCGTTGGCATTGCAAATAATTCCACCCGCCCTCGCCTTGCCAGGATTGGACTTGGAGGCACCATCAAAGAACAGAAAGTGCGTGTTACATCTTCTTACCCATCTTGCGAACTCTTTTTCCTTCATTCTTATTTTCCAACTGCTGGTAGGAATTTGTCTACTGCTGGTATCATTATTGTTTTGACCATAAGTTTGGCTCCTATTACTTTGGTCAAGCAGACACCCAATATAATTTCGCTCTTCAACATAGAGATCAGCTGCATCGATGCTCCTTTGGCACTTAACAGCGATAGTTTCCAGGGCGAGTCCTCTGGCCTTGTTATAGAGCTTCCTGATGTCGATTTTTTTTTCTCTGAAAATTATTTGATTTCGTGCTAACCATATGCGCCACAACATGGTGTAAGGAAGGGCGTTCCAAACTCTTCTTGCTACGTTTTTATGTTTGCGCTGCCAGGGGTAGTTCTTCTGCCATAGATGTAAAAGATCGACAATGGTGCTGGAGATATCCCAACATCAGGAGGTAATTCAATCTCATAAGCATTTGCAGAAAACTTTCTAAGTATCTTGCATGGCCCAATCTTTTTGAACTTCAACTTGTTATACTGCTTCTTTGGGAATCTCTCCTTTATCAAGTGTGCCAAAATCAGATCTCCTACTTCAAAATGAACTTCTTTTCTGCTCAATTTTGCTTTTCTTTTGTATTTGATGTTGCTGCCTTGTAATTGTTGTTTCACTTGTTCATGTATGGCTTGGATCTCTGAAGAAAATTCCTCACCATCTGCGCTCCTTAGCTCTGCCTTTCCCATATTTCTTAACTCTGATATTCCTATGGGGTGCATTCCATAAACAATATGGAATGGACTCTGCCCTGTGCTTCTGTTTGGTGAGTCATTATATGCATATTCTGCCTGGGGAAAAATATGATCCCACTGTTTGGGATGCTCTCCTGCAAGACTTCTCAACAAATTTCCCAGACTCTTATTCACTACCTTAGTTTGTCCATCAGTCTGGGGATGATAAGCTGAGCTGAAACTCAGTTTGGTACCAAGTTTCTTCCACAGTTTCCTCCAAAAATGACCCACAAATCTGGTTTCTCTGTCTGAAACAATACTCTTGGGCAACCCATGCAATCTAACAACTTCCTTGAAAAACAAGTTAGCAACATGGGTGGCATCACTAGTTTTATAGCATGGAATAAAATGTGCCATTTTGGAGAATTTTTCCACCACAACAAAGACTGCATCATTCCCTCTCTGAGTCCTGGGAAATCCTAGAACAAAATCCATACTCACCATGTCCCAAGGCCTGTCTGGAATAGGCAAGGGAGTGTACAATCCTGCGTTCTGGCTCCTTCCTTTAGCATATTGAAAGATTTTTCAATTCTTCACAAACTTATCCACTTTTGTTCTCATCCTGGGCCAGTAATAGAAGTGACTCAGCTGCTCATAGGTTTTATCAATACCAAAGTGCCCAGCAAGTCCACCACTATGCTTCTCCTTAATCAAGTTTTCTCTCATGGAACATTTTGGTACACACAGTTGGTTTCTTCTGAATAGTAAGTCCTCCTGCAAGAAATAATCCAGCCACTGGCTTCTATCTATTAAAATAGGGTTACAACATGCCTCAAATGCTTCCTTAAAATCTGAATCTGTTTTGTACAATTCTTTGAGAAAATCAAACCCTACAACTTCAAAATTAATTTCTTGAACCAGCATGTGCCTCCTACTCAAAGCATCAGCTACTTTATTTGCTTGGCCACTTATATGTTTCAAAACAAAATTAAAACCTTGGAGATACTCAACCCATTTGGCATGCCTATGCTTCAACTTGGGCTGTTGTACAATATATTACAAAGCATGATTGTCAGAATACAATACAAATTCCCTGGACATCAAATAATGTCTCCACTTTTTCAATGCCTGAACAATTTCATAGAATTCCTTCTCATAAGAGGAATACTTTCTTCTGGTGTCATTCAGCTTTTCACTAAAATATGCCACAGGCCTATCATCCTAACTCAACACAGCTCCAATGGCTTCCCCACTGGCATCACACTTCACTTGAAATGGTTTAGTAAAATCAGGCAGGATCAAAACAGGCTTCTCAGTTATCTTTTGCTTCAAAAGTTTAAAATTTCTTTCTTCTTCAGCAATCCACTTAAATGGTTGTTTGCTCTTCTTTATTGTCTCAATTATGGGTGCATTGATCTTACTGAAGTTTCTTATAAACTTTCTGTAAAAACTAGCAAGTCCATGGAAACTCCTTACCTCAAAAACATTCTTGGGTGAAGGCCACTCCATAATTTCCTTAACCTTTTATGGGTCCATCTTTAATCCTTCTGCAGAAACAACAAAACCAAAATAAACCAACTCCTCTTTCATGAATCAGCATTTCTTTAAATTTATCAGCGGTTTCTCCTGGTGCAGCTTCTTCAAGACATGATTAAGATGCCTTAAATGTTCTTCTCTAGTTCTGCTGAAAACTAATATATCATCCAGATACACTATCACAAATTTACCAATGAATTATTTCAATACTTTATTCATAAGTCTCATAAAAGTGCTAGGCGCATTTGACAACCCAAAAGGCATTACCATTCATTCATACAGTCCTTCATTTGTTTTAAACGCAGTTTTCCACTCATCACCCTCTCTTATTCTAATCTGATGGTATCCACTTTTCAAATCTATCTTTGAGAAATATTTAGCACCACTAAAACAGTCCATTAAATCCTCAACTCTGGGCAAAGGGAATATGTACCTGATTGTGATCTTATTGATTGCTCTGGAATCAGTACACATCCTCCAGCCTCCATCTTTCTTTGGGCTCAATACTGCTGGTACTGCACATGGACTCAAAATTTCTCTGATCAGCCCCTTGTCCACCAATTCCTGTACTTGTCTCCTGATTTCCTCATTTTCCTTAGGAGTCATTCTGTAGGCTGCCTTATTTGGCAGATTTGAACCAGGGATAAAATCTATCTGATGGCTGATCTTTCTCACAGGTGGTAGCTCATCAGGTAAATCATCCACAATAATGTCACAATAATCATCTAACATCTCTTGGATTTATATTGGCAATTCAGAAATCTTTGTAGAAGTAAGAACTACCTTAGGTTTGCAAACTAAAGCAAAACTTACCTCTTCTTATTCTATCTGTTGTAGATATTCCTTCCCGCTCAGCAACAAGGTCTTTGGATCAATCACTCTGCTGGATGGCTCTCCTTCTTCCATGGGTATCAATGTATGATGTACCCCATATTTGAATAACCTATAAGTGTTTTTCTTGCCATCATGCACTGTTGCTCTGTCAAACTGCCAAGGTCTACCCAGCAATATATGACACACATCCATGGGCATTACATCACACAGGACCTTATCTTTGTATTTGCCCATTTGCAGCTCTATCTCACAATGTTCTTTCACAACCAGCTGGTGCCCTTTGTGCAGCCAGGACACCCTGTAGGGAGTTGGATGCTCCCTTATCTTCAAATTCAACTTCTCTATCACCTCAGTGGAAACCAAATTGTCTGTGCTGCCACTATCAATGACTAGCTGGCAGCATTTCCCTTGAACTTTGCATATGCTTCTAAGCAAAGTCTTCCTTTGTGCAGGCTCAGTGGCCTCCTTGGGTTGCTTCAACAGGACCTCGTTAACCACTAAGGACTCTCCCCTCTCTAGTAGAATTTATTCTTCAAATTCTGCCTCTTCTCCAGCCTGGGCAACAACAGCATTTCTTGGACCAGCACCCATATTCTCTGGACACTCATAGTGCTTATGTCCCACTTGCTGACATCTATAACACCTCAACTCTCTACCACTGCCTCTGTCTCTGCCTCCTCTTCCTTTTCCTCTGTAAGAACCCCTTCTGCCCCTTGCATCATCCTCTATAGATGCATTCTGAGGTGAGCTATTGTTAGCTCCATCCCTGGGTGTAGTAGGCTTTCCTCTACCACCCTGGCTTCCCTTTCCACGGAAATTACCTCTCTTCTTGGCAGACTGTTTCCTCAGGAGTTTATCCTCTGCTTTCAAGGCCATCTGGTAGGCCTCTTCCACTATCTTAGGAGACAGGAGACCAATCTCATCTTGGATCTCCAGCTTGAGACCATTCACATATCTGGCAGTCTTCTCTGGTGTGTCCTGGAATTTCCCAGCTCTTATGCTTACTCTGTAGAATTCCTCTGTGTATTCTTTTACTGTCAGCAACCTCTGTCTCAGGTTCTGCATTTTCCTATACAATGTCAGCTAATAATCACTAGGGAAGAATTTACCTTTTAATTTAGCCATCATTCTGGTCTAGCTTTTGATAGGTTGCTTGCCAACTCTCCTTTTTTATGCCTGCACTCCATCCCACCAAAGTGCAGCATGTCCTTTCAGCTTTGTTACTGCAAACTTGACCTTTTTATCTTCGCTTATTTCTTCATAATCGAAGCACTTATTCATTTCATTTATCCATTCCACCAACTCCTCTGGATTCAGTCCCCCTGTATAAATCGACACTTCAATTCTGGGCTTAATTGCAGACCCCAGAACAGTTCTAAGGAGCCTCATGTCAGGAGGAATCTCAACATTTTCTTCCGCTTCCTTTGTTGTAGGTTCGCTGATGTCTTCAGGATCTCTGGTCTATCTTCGCTCCATGGCATCCACTCTGGCTTCGAACCTCTGCAAAATCTCCAACACCTCTACGTTGGCAACAGGTCTCCTTCTTCCAGCACCTCTACCAATTCGGATTGCCATGTCAGCTCTCTGCAAAAACAATAGCTCTAATACCACAAATGACGGCAACGAAACTGAAAGTCGCCCTAAGGAGAGTTTGCTCTACTGTAATCGCTCTGTCAGCATTTTCCCTTGCATTAGCTTCTTTTTCTTCCACATGGCCTCTTTCTTTTCTTGGGATCCTATTTACCAAATTCGTGGAATTTGATAAACAGACATTATTACTACCTTTGAATTTTAATTTATATCTCCGAATTTTATATTAATAGTCCAACACTTTATAACCAAATGACGTCGCAATAGACCTTCGGCCCCAAGCCCACATATGTATCAATGGTCTAATCAAATGCTCATACCGTACCTGGTTATCCTCCTCGCATCTTCATCAAATGATCACCGTCTGATGGCTCCTTCCCAGATCAACGGTGTACCACGATATCACTCGGCTTCCTTGGTTGAACGATAACGTGCGATGGCACGCAGAAACTGCGGTTTTCCCGTGGGTCCACCTCGCCATGTGTCGAATGCTCTATGGAATCGCTCCCCAACTAGGAAATACCGCTTATCATCGAAAGGTGGTGCGATATGGGCAATCCGGCCTCGTAAATCTGTTCGCGGTTTTGGAACAGTGACCAACCCACGGTTAAGTCGGGTTACGCTATTCCTTTTGGTTCCTTAACTCAGGTCAGTGTTCCGATGGTAACTGAATTTATCTCTCTCTTAAATGGGAATTCCACTATTTTTAATAGAGTTCACAACCCTGGTTTCTCTGCACAGGCCTCGCCTGCGGGTGGGATTAATTCAACAGGGTTTTGTTCAAATAAATCTTGAGAAAACGATAGACAAAGATATGCAGAATCTATATAGTAGTTCAATTTACTAATTGTACATGCACAGAGTTCAATCGCCTCACAATTAAACAATTTCTTCACAATAAGGATTCGGGACAATTCATGGCCAATGCGTACTAAAATTATTTAACAGGAAGAAATTGTAAACACACAGATTTTATTGCAGAAATCTCTCTTCTCCTTCTCCTCCTCTCTCTCAATGCATCCGAAGAATACAATTATATACATTACAGTGCATCTCTTCAGTTCCTCTATGAGGACCGTTTTAGGAAACCAAAAGCCTAATTACAATAATTCAACTAACTGAAACATGACAGATGGATCGAATCTAGCTATTCGACTTCTACAAATTCTAACTGATCTAAATGATACAGTCAGTTGAGGTATTGACACCTAGCTATTACAATTTAGATGATTTCGAACCCTCCTAGCCACAACATGTGGACAAAACCTCCTACATTGGTGGCTAGTGTCTAATGCCCCTGCATCAGATGGGCTATGTTGATGGAGATATGGTAGGCCAAATGCGAGACGTGGTGGTGCATGCTCAATCTGCTTGCGAAAATGGTGGTCCGGGAAAGGGGTTTTATCATGACATGGTAAAAATTGACTTGATGCATGATGGATGGATGAGCATGAAGTGCTTCCCAGACTAGGATATTATGGTCATGGCGTCATATTTTGTATGCATGGTCTACTTGAGTGATGGACGTCATGGAGGGTGCGGCTCTACTGACTTATCATAGACAAGGTGGGGAGGTGATAAACATGGTCGGGTGTTTGGAGCCTATGGTTGATTCTTGTGGAGAAATGATCAAGATATGCAAATATTCTATGGGAGACTATCATGTTGGGGGTAGAATGATACCTGCTCTTGTACCTTCAGTGGCTGGGGTAACCTGTGATTTTTTGTGCTTGTCTCACCTCTTGTAGGTATAATATGACTCGAGGTTAGTCATCCATTTGCATGGGAGCATGTGAGGGATCATATTGGTATGATTTTTCTAGGGCATGTAAGGCATCCCTATATCGTGATATTTTTGGGAAATGATGAGTGTAATGCCCATAATTGTTGCAGATAGCGCACACGTGGTTGGTACGTAATGCTTTTCCTTGATTTTTTGTGGCTGGTTCTTCTTTATTGGAACTTGTGGCCGCGACATTTATTTCGAAGCTTAGAAGAGGTTTTAATTCATCTAATTCTGAGAAAATATTGGTAGGATGACCTACAATATCGCATAATGCACAAGGTTGTAGTACCCTTGGTATGCTGGGGTTTTTTATCTTTTTCCCTTTTTTGTGGATTTTCTTGGTCACTTTAACTGTCGTTTCTATGGGAATCTCTTTAATCGGTGTCACCTTTTGAGAAGTGATAGGGTTTATTCCTATATATGTGATTCCAGGGGCTCCTAGCATGGCTAGTCGGACCAAATACTAGATAGGTATCGCAAAATACATGTTTGGAAATGTTACCGTTGCCAAGAATTGTTGCGACAGAAAACCAGGTGGAGGGTATAAGAATGGAGTTTGGGATATTGCATAGGTAAAAAAGTTGTTCAAGTGGCCTCAGTTTCATTACTACTAGTCTCAATCCCCTGGATGGTTTCGGTGTTTGATGATAACATCATGCACATCGGGGCCCCTATGACATCCGAGAATGCTTCTGGTATGATAGGGGGATCTCCTAGGAATGATTCAAGGATAGATGACGGTTTGAATTGGCCGAGACCATATTCTTGGTACCGTATGAGAGATTTTGTACATGAGTCTACATAGTGTAGAATGACATCAGTGGTTTTCATGGGTCTTTTACCATGGTATGTCAATTGGTCAACGGTCATGATTCGATCCTCGTGGGGGAACATCATCACCCGGAAAATAGAGGATGCTATGACAGACATGGCATACATATAACTCTGCCCAAGGAGTATATGTAGTCAAGTTGAGCATCCAAGACCTGAATATCTATGAGGACCATTTTTCCAGCCAAGCTGACAGGGACATTCTGATAGGGATCGAAGGGAGCAAAAGGGTGCCCGTCGTATGCTTTGAGTGTGATGTTGGATGGCTTTAGTTCAGGAGATCCCAACTTCTTGCAAACGTTTTTGGACATGATGCATTTAGATGCACCCTTGTCGATGATACATTAGTGTATAGTGATGTTTTGGACTGACACCGATATCTGAAAGGCGACCAATGAAGGAAGCCTGGGGGTGGCATTATCTGAATCAAAAGTCATTAGGTGCGAATCAGCAGGGTCGATGGCACCTAACACGGAAAGTAAGGCTTTCTGTTGCTTTTGGAAAGATTGCAGGACCTCTAAAGATGACATGGCAGTGGGAGATTGTGCTAAATCATCCACGATATTGTAGTTATGGGCTGCTTTGGAGTGGTGTCCTACTCGCCTTTTTGGACTCTTAGCCATCTTGGGCAGGGGTTCAATAGGCATTTTGGATATAGTCAATGGTGTGGTAGGTGCACTCATGTTGGCCCCTAACGAGTTGGTGTCTGGGGGGCATCATAGCTTCGATTCATTGTCTGAAAGAACATTTCCTCACCAGTCATATATATTTCACGACTGTTGTTTCGGGAATTGGGGGTGGTTATTGTTGTTGGGTACTAACAGCCCCTTGGTGGGGAAGGGCTTCTGCATTACAGCGGTTTGATGTGTAGGTCCCCCTTGTCCATGGTTACCCTAAAGTTTCTTTAGCTCTGGGAGTTCGAGACAGTGATGAGTGTAATGTCCATACTCCCCACAAATAACACAAAAATGGTTTTTCCGCATATTAGCCCTCTTGTTATGCCCTTGGGATTTATTTGATTCCTGGTTTTTATTTCGGTTGGGGTTGTCCCCAACATGAGATCGCGGAGGCCGTTTTTTATTACTGCCCCCTGTCTAGAATCTCCCATTTGTTTATTTTTACACTTTTCCCTTGTATAATTATGAGGATTACTATGATTCTCTTGGTCGTAAGACTGGCGTGACTGAGCTTGATAAGGTTGCATGAAGTTCAACGGTGCATTGTTTTGCGGCGGTGGATTTTGTTCTATGGAAGAGGAATATTGGGCTCCCTGTCCCTACTTGGTATATGGTTGTTGGGGGGGCATCTCTTCCGTCAGCGTTCCTAGCTACGTATTGGGTCGGCTGCGAGGGAGGGTACGATCCTTCCTGCTGATGGGGGTATGAAGACACCCTATTGGTCATATTCTACAGATCTGCGGGATGGCTCTGATGGTAGCTCGATTGCATGATGTTCTGGTTAGGATCATACGAGTAACCTAGGTACTGGATACTACTTCCTAGGTGACCTTGGGTCATTGACCCGATCAATCCGTCTACGGTATTTGACGCGCCTGGAAATTCTTTGTAAGTTTGCAAGAGCAGGGTGTTAGGCAAGATGTTGTAAATGTATCTTGATTAGGTGTATATAATCTCGAGTTGCTGGGCTTTACAAATGGAATCCTCCTCGGAGGTAGGTCCTTGGGTTCCCACATCATTTGAAATATATGTTGTGAGAGTCTTCAAAAATAGTTCCAATAAAACTCTATCATTGATTTTGTCTTTACACAAACTTTGATGTCACCGCCATTCATGGAGATGGTCTGAGATCTGGAAAGCTGGCGTTTTCCTAAAATGATTCAGTAACTTCGTTCCTGAATCATGGTGAATGGGTAACTAAAAATATATGAGGAACACAGTAGCGAGGGCACTAAAGGTTCCATGCAAAGGAAAGGCTACTCCACATGCGATTTCGCGGCTGGTCTGGTTAAGGTGCGCTGAAATAGTCTTAGTCGAATAGTATCATCAATAATACTGTACGAACACCATAGATGGAAAGTCATTACATGATTTCCAGGTTCTTCTGCTTGCATCCCTTCGAATTTCGGAACGTCCGAAGGGAGTTTCATGGGCATGGGGGGGCCAATTGGGGTTGTGCACAATGGGATCATTTGTTAGCTTTGATAAAACTGGGAGGTTTAATGATGCTAGCAAAGGTAACTGAGTATTGAGTTTCATTGTGAACTGTGGAAACACAGGAATTTGGTTGTGTGTGGGGGTTGTCTGGGGGATATTACCCTGTGATGTACCCTGCTGTGTGCTCTGCTGACACTCTGAAGGGGTATCTCTCCTCTACCCTCTAGGGATTGTGAGAGGATTTTTGTGTGGTGACCCTTTAGGGGTTTCCACAGGTGTGGCATTGCGTGACCCCTGGGGGTTTCCAACTAAAGATGCCCCGATAAAGGATGAACCAATAAGGGTGACTGTGTGTCATCTTTGACGCTTGAATGATGAAAGACCTGGCACTTCTCCCTCTAATGGGGGGAGGTCCAAAAAACATCTAGAACGACGAGGTCCCATTGGAACCATTATGGTGTCGAATCGGTTTAATTTTTGAAATATTTTTTAGTTTTTCTGAGAGGAGAGAGATTATTATCAAAGAAAAATGTGATCACATGCAGAAAAACAAAGTTAAAAATAAAAGGTAATTTTCTCCTTTAGATTAATACTATGTGATCAAGCAATCAAAAAATATGGTTTTGGTTGTTTCGTGTATGATACTCAAAATTCCTAGAATACCTAATCGTCCTCGCACTCTCAAATGTAACTAAGCCTTGCGAAGATATCTTCTGATGGGCACTGAGGCTAACATCCCGAAATAACTGGCGACATCTTCCAGCAGCCGAAGAATCGACCAAGGTACAGGTAAGCAGATCTAGTGTTGCCCACACCATCACCTATAGGGAAGGATGCCCTAGAATTGGCCACTAAAGTACTGTAGTCCCATGTGAGCATTTGATTCTTGATATTATTGGTATTCAACTACTAATACAAAGCATTAGATGGGTCGGGTAGCCCCAAATAGTATCGCACTCACTGGGCCTAATCTTAACCCCCTCTGAATCAGGTCTCTGTAGCGCTCGATAATTCTGTCCTGTGGGCAGATAGACGAATTTTAAGCTCCCTAAACAGTCAACTTCTATGTTTCAAGAATGTAGAATTACCATGGAGGCTTATTGGATGCTTAAACTATAGTTTCTTTTATCGCCCCTATGGGGAGAATTTAGTGAGTTCAATTAATGGTTAGTTTTTAAGGAGTCTTAAATTGCCTAAGGTGTGCCTTGGTGAAGCGACTGTAGGAAGAGGACCAAGGTCCTAACTTACTGAAGCTTCATGTATGTAATGAAATATACAATCACAATGTTATAATATGTGGATATGAGATGATCCTTTACACTCCTTTTCTAATTACACTATGTGTGATTGTTCCTTTCAGAAAATAAACAATGTGCGGATAATGGGCTGCTTACACTTTTTCCTAATTAGACTAAATGTTGCACTATAGGGAGATGGAAAACTATCAAAAGAAAGCTTTTATATGTGTACCCAGGCTCACCAAGAGGTTCAAGAGTGGCAGAGATTACTTACCTTCTTTGATACTTTGATCCTAGTCCCAAATCCTAATGTGAAAATTTAAACTGAACTAATGCAAAAATTTTGAAAAAATGAAAACTAGCTAAATATTTGTGGATGTATGGGCCACTTACTTTCCGCTAATTAATCATATCTGTTTGGTGTCTATTATCAGCAACTATTTCATTCAGATAGCATGTGTGGATTTAAAAATCACTTACTTGCCCCCTAATTAAACTATGTGAGATTTGTGATAATAAACTAAAACTAAAACAGTGAAATAGCTAAGCTAAAGTTCAGCCAAAAACATGTCATAATCAGTCAAGAAACACCATAACACAATGATGGCAGATTTATTATGGGCTTCCAATCACTTTACAATTTCTAAAAATGAAGAAAATCTGGGAAAAAAGTGCTCACTCGTTTCCACACAGCTTATTTTCGCACAGGCACGCAATTTGCGCGTCTATCTGGGTTGAAAGCATGCGGGTTTGCTTTGCACGAAAAATCTACCTTCTCTGAACTCAATCTCTTCACAAAGGGTGAATGAGAGAATTTGAGGGAAAGAAGGAATGGTCCTGCAGCAAGCTTGGGCAAGGGAGAGGTCCTGCAAAACAACAACCACTTAGCTTAAGAAGAAAAAGAAGTGGAGTCACCAATCCTGTTGTAGTGCATTTGGCATGTGGGTGTATGAAATGCACTGTGCTTGGTAGGAGAGGTTGATTTCCTACAAGAAATGTAACAGGTAAAAATGAGTTGTTATATGGTTAGTGAAACATCATAACATGTATAAAACTATTTATAAAACATAGCATGCTACAATAGAGGAGGAAACAAAAAACAACAAATACAAATACAATACAAGCTCAATATCGAGTTTAAAAAAACTAATAATTCCAATGGAGAACTTATCCCCTTTTATTATTTGTTGGTGGTAAAAAGAGGTAGAACGCTAAAACACTTGCAATGATTCTTTAGAGCTATGGAGCTCCAATATTCAAAGCAAGGAGGGCTCTTCCCTTAAGCTGCTTGCAAGCCTCTCTCTCTCCTCGATGAGTGGTAGGATAACGGATACCTGATGCAGTTCACCTCTTGGATTGAGATGTTGGATGGCCAATGACTGAATCCCCCCACTCCTTAATGCTTGGACAACACAATGTTGGTTTTCTCTTGGGCAATTTGGATAGCATAAAAATGTGTTCTAAATTATTCTTCCCATGGTGGTATTTTATAAGAAAATTTTAAGTTTTCCTTCCTCTCTTGGTACAATTATGGATGGTGACCCAAGAGTGGAGGTTGATTCTAGTGTGTGCTACACTTGAGGCCTCAAGGTGGCTCCAAGGAAGTTGTACTTGGTGGCCTTGAGTGGGGAATCTCCTTCCTTAAGTGTGCCAAGTGGTCTCGTATGGTGACCTTCCACCATACCCAGGATCACCCGACTATTTGAGGGATAGCAGCAGATATCTCTACTACTATCAAATAAAATGCCGCGTGGAATGCTTAGTGCCAGTGCTTTTTGTGCACTACTTGATAAATTTTCCTGCTTTACCTTAGGAAAAGTTAAATTTTCCAGATTTTGTAATGTCTTTCTATCCTGTAAATCCTTTTACTTGAAATTTCATGATGTCCTTTGCCTGTTCGATTTTCCAGTGATAACAGCGTGCTTGAAATTGTCCATGGCATAAAATCCACATTGAATAGGAAAAGATGGCCAAATGGATTTCTTATCTTCTTTTATGGCTTTGGTTAGGTCATTCCCAAGAGTTTTGTAAGCAATTTCCCAGGCTAAAAGCTTATCGGGGACATAGAGTGGAATAACATGTGTGTTGGCTAAATTGCCAAAAACTCGAACATAGGTAAAATACTCTCCCCCGAACCATTTTCCTATGGCTATAAAATCATCATTGGCTTCACTGGAAAGTCTGGCAGATTTTTTGTTAAAAACATTTTGAAATATTGGCAGTATAACCCCAAAGTATATTTTATGGAAATTTGGTTGGAATTTCGACTCCTATAGTATACCATGGTCAATGTGAATAGGATTGGGGTCTTCTAGGATCCATTTCCATCCCATGGACGGGAAATCAGAAGTGAAAGAGACAACATCCATAATGTATGCACTCATGTAGAAAGGGGGCATAGTTTTAGTAGAAAAATTGTGTTTGATTCTATAAGAAAGAATTTGGGTGGCTCTTTATTGGATAAAATAGTTGCCCAATCCATTATATAAGCATTTGAAGCAGCATCAATCATAGGTACCCATTCAACTAATAATTTTTTGGTGTTGGGATACCCATATAACCTACACATCATAGAAGTAATGTAACAATATGGACCAACAAGGGAGGTGATAGAATACATACCCATGTCTTCATGCTTATGCTTATTATGGTCCCTTCTCCATTTTCTAATTGGTTTTGACTCAAATTCATTTTCCGCTGCAAACATTTGAACAAACTGCTTGTCGTATATCTTCTTTGGTTTTGGCAAGTGGTACATTTTCCTCAAGTCTTCGCTCATGAACGACCCGATTACTATTTTCTCTGAGGTTGGGAAGTTATCTCTGAGATATTTAGATGGTCAATGATCCATTTGACCATATATGTGCAAGGAAGAATCTTTGGTCGAGCAAAAATTCGATGTAGATGGGAATTGGCGACATCGTTCCAGCTAGTTTCAGAAGTAGATGTAGAGGCATCTGTCGTGGCTTATCTTTCCACGATTTTGGGTCCTTCCTCTTCAAACATGTTATATATGGCCTCCCAAGAGAAGTTTCCAACATCTGGTGTGCATGTAGTCTCTGAGAATAATTGAATAATTTCAGTTACTTTTGAAGTAGGCAGATCCTGTTGTGATTGCGTTATGGGCTTCTTGTTCTTCTTAGTGGCCTTAGACATTTCGTTGGAGCTCGTTTGTTGGGACTAGCATGCGAGGAGAAATTTTATAGGATGAGTAGCAAACTATCTGAGTTAAATAACTTATAATAACAAATGAATTAAGTGATAAAAATATATGCCTTAATGATTAGAATTGATTAACAATCACTTGCAGAAATCAAATAATTTGTGTTTTCGAGAAGCAATAATTCAGTTACACTTGGAAATTAATGAAAAAGGAGCATTCACATGGCTTTTGTATAGGTCAGCGCTTCATCAGAGGTTTTATATCGGCGGCACATATTTAAACTTGTGATATCAAATTTCGTCGATACGTGATTGAATTGATATAATGGTTAGAATATAAAGGCAGGAAGAATTTCATTGGAGGTTTTATATTGTCGTTTCATATTGGGGGTTCTTAAAATGAGATTCCAATTGGATTTATTTTATATGTGCTTTGAGATGTGAGTGATGCGATTAAGGGATGTTGCGATATCGAGAGGGAGGTTCTATTGGGAGATCGGGGATATTTGGATAACGTCGTATGGGAGGATGTTCAATATTGAAATCATCGATATGAAATATGTGATGCATGACATGGCACAATAGTGGGGCCAACCTTTATATTATATGTTCACAAAAAAAAAATGGTATTATTAAAGTTCTTTTAGAATTGTGTTGCATTTTATTCATCCGGGAATTGATTTTCGGAGATGTTATTTTGAGGCGTGGTGTTTTTACAAGTGTCAACTTCGATAAAGGAAACCTTTTAACTGTGTTTTTTTCTTTTAAGCCACATTGAGTTCCAATAGATTTATTTCTTGTTGATGTCAACAAAAACTGGAAATATCCTACTTTATTAACTAAAAAGATTTCAACTAAAATTTTAAAGGGTCCCCATTATTTATTAAATCTGTTTTCTACAATAATGGGAGGGTTTTTGAGTATTACAACAATTGGATATTCACTGGAAGAAACAATTATCTCTGAGAGAAAATAAATAATGATTTTTTTAAACTTTATCAAAGAAAAAACTAGAAAGAAAAACTATTTTGAAATTTGGATTGGTAAAGATGACTTATGAATAAAAGACTCATTTCCTTGCAAATTTCTTGGAACCTATTATAAATGAAGATCTTAGTTACTTGATTTAGTCATTAATCAGTTATAAAGACAAAACAAGGAGCTTATTTAAGCTTAGCGTTTATAGATAAACTTTTATGGCTGCGTTTATAGATAAACTTTTATGTCACGGGTAGAGCCACTACTGCTAGCAGACGTCCATAGCCTCGAAAGAGTTACCTTTTAACCGAAAATGAACCAGTATCCCATCCACTTATAGTAGTATTCTTAGAGGTAATGATCCTTTATGTTTTTTATTTTTCTCTTTTAAAATTCCTTAAAATCCATTGTCATGGTTTGGTATCCAGATAATGACAATTCCATTCACAGGTTTAGTAAGGTTGAACAAGCCAGCTCATGATGAGACCCCTTGTCTTATAGTTATGTAACTACAAGCCATCATCCTGGTTCGGTAGCAAGTTATGATAATGTCAACATTATTGGTTTCCCATGATCATGGTAAGCAAGCTCATGATGAGACCTCTTATCTCTTAAGTTTCATATATTTTTTAATTATACTCTAAAAATTTAAAATTAGTGGACGTGGAGGTACATTTACTCCTTAAGAGTACTCAATGACAATTGAAGCTAAAAGATGCTAAAGTTTCAATATAGTCTTTACTTTTTTAGGCAAACCTTTCATGAATAATCAGAAAATAACAAAACCTTTTAAAGTTTCAAGTTACAAGAGTTTGCAACTAAATGGATAAAAATTTCAGAGTTTGATAATAGATACCATACCAAACTTAAATTTTGTAATTTCTTTCTAAGTTCTTAGCTTTTAAAGGTTAAACTTCATAAAATGAGCAAAAATACCAATGAAAAGCCAATAATGTATTACCTAACATTATTTAGGCTAAAAGACACTGATATTTACATATGGGTATTTACATATTTACAATAGAACAAATGTTCTATCAAGAAAAATATTTCTTGAGAATTAGTCCATTAACGGGAAGAGCATCCCTCTTTCCCTGTAAATCTTGCAGAATGAAATTTGATGGACCTAATTTTTCAACAATCTGAAACGGACCAAGCCACAAATTTTGAAACTTAGTGTGTTTACCTTTTACCTCATGTGCCTTTTCCCATTTCAGGACTAAATCTCCAATTTGAAAAGAAAAAAATTGAAGAAATCTCTGGATTATCCACAGTATCATAAAATAATGGTCGATGTTTCAAATCCCAACTAGGATCCATCTTCACGACAAGGAAGAAAAAAATTATTGATTGAACTTGCATCAAAGGAAGACTTGACCAATTGTTGGTGATGGGAATGTACCTGTTTGGATTTATCTCTTTCTTCTTCTAATTTAAGTATTTGTGACATTCATAGGTTTTTCTTCAATGAATTTCACTAGGGCTAATTGTTGAAAAGTGTAACTAGGTTTGGTCTTCATAATGACTAGTAATTATTAATTTATGTAATGAAGTAAAAAAAGATAATAAAATGTATTTTTGTAAATCTCGCTTCATGGGTTTCACGAGCAAGGAATTTTTATTATAGGTCAAAGACTTCTTCTTGATGTCTTTTAGGGATTTCTCATCTTGTCATAAAATGCATAATTTAGAGTCATGTATATGAAGTTTTGATACACTTGCAAAGGATCATTATTCATGTAAATAGTGTACATCAAGATCTTGTCAATTGGCTTATAAAAGATGGCTCATGTATGATGCAAATACCCCTGAACAAAACAGCCTAACAAATGCTAGAGATACTCCTCATAAATTCGGCTCTCAATCATATGTAAAATTCGGCTTATAAATAGTCACAACTATTCATAGACAGGTCTTCTAATTACCTGTGACCAACCACTATATATACCTAGGCAGACTGCGCATAACAGGTAATAGGATAATTCAGATTAGTCTGAGATTTTTAGACATATATTATACTGACAAGATTTGTGGTTTGGTGTGGTATAGACAACGAAGAAAGAAGTATAGACAACGAAGGAAAGAAGTATATACAACGTAAGAAAAGAGGTTATCTTGGGTCTCTATTTTTATCACTTGCACCACAGTCACCTCAGGAAGGTCGAGGACAATTTCAGGAAGAGACAGGATGTGTGAAGATCAGTGTGCAGGTTAAATACCAGCCAACAAGGCTAAGTAGAGGTGCAAGGTGTGCACAGGACATTCTATGACAAGGTGTTGATATCTCTGTAAGGGTCATATTCAGCTTAAAGAGGAAGGCAGATGATGCTAGGACAAAATAAGTTATCTATGAACCGATATTTCATAGGGTCAGTGTAAATGAGTGCAGAAAGAAGAAGGAGTACAGTTAGAGACCGAGTTCTCTAGTCCTAGTGCAGAACTGTGCAGAAAAGGAGATCAATATAAGGAGCCACTAAAATAGCAGTGACAAGGTCTTGGAGGCATACAAGGGTTAAGGGTTTGTGTCATGTTCATGGTACTTGTCAATTGAAAGTCTATAAGGATAATTACTTGCGGGTTTTCCTCTCCAAGAGGGAAAGGTTTTGGCCATGGCTTGAAGAACCTAAAACTTGTGTCTCCTGTGTTTTGATAATTTACTTGATGAAAGACATAATAAGATAATAAATAGAAGATCTAAGTAAGAGAAATAAGTTCACAAGTAATTATCAGGAAGAGAATTGAATTAAACTATGCCCTTCCAAATTCTCAACATGGTTTCAGAGCTAAAGTGCTGAAGACAAAGGGTGCTTGAAAAGGAGAGACTTAAGGATAAAAGAGGAAAAATCAATTTTCTAGAAAGCATCAAAGCAAAATTCAAAGTCTACATTGAAAATTCAAATTAGTGTGCAAGGAAACCCTCAATACATCTCAAGGAGACCTTCAACCTTATTCAAAGGATCCACACATTGAGGAGGTAATCTTTGCCATCAAATATTCTTGATATTGAGGCCTAATCAACATTGTTGAAAGACACATCATCAAGCATCATCCAACGTTATTGAAGACATCATCATTCTAAAGTAATCATCAATTCACCCTTGATCATAAACGATCCAAGATCATCCACTTTGAAGAAATCAACATAAGAGGGAGTTCCTGCCATTATCTTCATCATCATCACCAAGGAAGTTGATATAAGGAAGAAATCAATCTACACAAGTAAGTATTTCTTTGACCTAATTTGAATCTGTCAAAATGACTTATTGCAAAGAAAACAAAAAATTGGCTGGGACATCAAGCTTTCATGTATGGAAGAAAAGGACAGATTTTAATCTAATTGAAAATGAAGTTATGGGCTACATCTAAGGATCTGCAACTCAACCTTCAAAAGAAGATGCTCCAGATCATGCCAAGTAGAATCCATTAAGGAATCACTCATACCCTATGTATCAAAACTAGAAACTGCAAAAGAAATATATGAAAAGTTGGTGGAGTTATTCTCTGTAAGTAGTGTAGGAGAAGTAATATGTCTGAGACAAGAACTATACAAGATGAAATTTTCAAGAGAGGAAGGAATCAATTCATATTTTATGAGGATTTTTGAAATACAAGACCAGCTACAAGAATTTGGAGAAGTAATGTTTGATAGTGAAATGACTACAGTAGTGATGAATGCTCTACTAGAAGAAAGGGGTAACTTCACTTCAAGCTTATATGGGAAGAAAGAAGCAACACCATTCTAGGATCTATGGTCTCTATGTAAAATAGAGGAAACAAGATTGAAAGAAAAAGTTGATACAGGACCAAGTGAAGAAAATCAAGCCTTTGCAGCCAGGTCCATGAAGAAATGAAGATTTGGTAAATTTGGTCCTCATAATAAAAGGAGAAATATGGACAAAGTATGATGCTTTGGATGTAATGAACTTGGGAATTATAAAAGGTATTGATCCAGTATATTCTGCTTTGAGATGTATTAAATAATTACATGTTAAATTGCATCTTAACCATGAAACTTAAAAGGCATGAGCATGAGAAGAGAGAAGCACATAAAATCATGCAAGAAGACAAGGAATTGATATCAGAGTTCATCTAGGAGGGACTACATCTCCGAGCCTTGCTCTATCAGTGGGGAGACCCTTTTTCATTAAGTGGCAGATAAAATGAAAGTACAAGCATTAATGTAAAATTACACCCTTATACCTCCATAGCTGAAAGTGCCTAAAAATTGGAGACCTCTGATGTAGAAATGAACAGCACCATTGGATTCGTAGTGCCGAGAGGTGCAGAATCCATATAAAAATATCCTGATTCTGACGCCGAACAAATCTAGCCCCTCCAGAAGTGGGCTTCGTTCATGGTTTTACCCCCATCTTGCAAAGCACTCAAGGTTCCACTTTGTCTCGTACTACGTGCCGCTCCTGGCCTGCCTGGGTGCACTGTGCAAACTAAGGTTCTTATATTCATGGGTCGATGAAGTACACAAGGCACCTCTGTTGGCGCGGTTGGAAAAAACCCAAAATGGTGGGGAGGGGATCAGGTGGTCAAACCTCGCCCCCTCCAGAATGGCGCTTTGTTTTAAACTGCATCACAAAAATATTTTTGTTTATTACAATATATAACTAAGTTTTAAAATACAACGGGTCTAGCCCGCATTGGGCTGCCCGCCCACCGTGTAACCCATCGGTGGTTGCATTTATGAGTGATGTGGTGGGTTGGGTGGTGGGGTTGACAACCCCTGCCCACCCATATAATACCATATGATTAGATTATGGATGGGTCCGGCGGGGTCATGGCCGCCGGCCCAAATTTAAATTTGATTATTATGTTTTGTAATATGGTTGGTGGCCCGCCCTTACCCTTTTTTTAATTTTTTATTATAACAAACCCCCACTTTTTAAATCTTCTCGATTTTGACCGAAGGATTCAAACTAAGTGTCCCACAATTTTTCCCCGCCGGAGCTGGCCGGAATCCGGCCACCGAAATTTGGCAAAAGTGTTGCCTCCTTAAGGCTGCGCCCTCATCAAGTCAACCCAGAACTTTGGTTACTCCTAACTTCTCCATACAGACTCAGAATTGAGTGTCGTCTGCGTTGTTGGAATCAGAGAGATGAGATCTTCAACTTGACACTGAGTTTGTCACATTCCTTTCATTTTAATTTTTTAGCCTTTGCACTTAAGCCACTTGTACTTGGACCTGTAAGATCCTCCAGGATCATTTCTCTCCACTGAGGAGCTTTTGGATTACCAAAAGCATTAACATACCCAGCATACTGCTTGTTCGTTCAATACACACTTTCAATCTCCTGCATGGAAAACTGGTAAATCATTTGCAACCATGCACACCACACATGACTCAACAACCCCTCCTTTTCAAGAGTTTATAGCATACACTCATTGGCCAAATATTACATAAAAACAATCAATACCTCAACTACTCATATGATCTGTATCTTGGGGGGAAGCCCCTCAGATCTAAAAGATTGAAATGGATCTGACAAGATCTACAAAATTAGAATGCTAGGAAAAATATATATATATATATATATATAAATATAAATATAAATAAATAAAAAATCTAAAAGATTGAAATGGATCTGACAAGATCTGCAAAATTAGAATGCCAAAAAAAAATTAAAAAATTAAAAATATATATATATAGTATATATATATATATATATATATATATATATATATATATATATACATATAAAGTAAATAAAAATAAATAAAACCACAATGAAACTTGTTTTATTAAAATAGAGAATAATTGTAGAAGCTACATTGTGGTGGACAATGTGTCCTTTTACAAAATGCGACTTGTTACTTATAGTTTTTTTTGTTACAATACCACAAGTAAATTCCATGAGTGGGTAAATACCAAGGGTGGATCTCACTTACAATACTATGGGTAAATACCATGGGTAAATGAATACCATGGGTGGATACCATCTACAGTACCATGGGTAAATTTCATGTCTGGATAAATACCATGGGTCGATGTCAATACCATGGGTAAATTCCATGGGTGGATGGATGACATGGGTGGATGAAAACCATGGGTGGATGCCATTTTCTATTCGGATCATTCCTCCCTCCTTAGGAAGAAATGGTCCCCATTGCGTGAAGTTCCCTCCTAAGAAACCTTTTTTGAATATGAAGAGCCTTGAAGAGAAGGGTTTTGTGTGGTTAACCCGTAACTGTGATGAACGAAGATCCGAGGATAGAGATATCCTGTAATACTTGTGACCAACTGTGATATTGACAGTATGCAGTCTAGCAAATGGACTTTGATCAAGTGTGGGTTTGTGGATGACCCAAAACCATAAAAAATGAAGATCTGAGGATAGAGATACCCTATAAGGCTTGTGACCAACTGTGATACTAACAGTGTGCGACCTAGCAAATGGACTTTGATGAGAAGGATTTTGTGCGATTGATCCATAACCGTGATGTTGATTGTTGATGAAGTAGCAAGTGCCTACATATCTTGGGGTGAGAGGGCACGTATCCAAATAACCCAAGTCGAACGCTGCTATGTTGAAACTGATGAATGTGAAGCAGGTGCTTGCTAAAGCGGGGTGGGAGGACACGTCTCCAAAGGGAACCCGCTCTGAATGTTTCTCCATATTTAAAATGAGCTTAACTAGGTCAATATAACTCAGAATATTTATTATAACCTGTTTTTTAAAATTTAATGATCATTCTGCATCTTCTTATGTATTTGAAATCGCTATTTGGAGACTCTAGACTCTTAGATTCGTGTTGGAACTCTCCCGCCGTCACGAAATTTCTAGAAAAAAAAATAGCTGATTTTAAATCAAAGATAACTCCCTCGTCCAGACACCGATTCGACCGAATTTTTTTTGAAATCAAGTGATTTTTCAATGGGAGCTTAGATATATAACCTTTTCTCTAAAATTTTGCACTGAAAATTGCAAAAATATACAGTAGATCCGTTGTCCATGAATTGTCGTCAGAAACATTTCTGCAACATTGTTGATTTGAATCAGCGATATCTCCCTCATACGAACTCCAATTTAGCCAATGTTTTTTTTGAATTTGGGTATTTTTTCACAAGGAATACAGGTATGGTATTTTTTTTGGAAAATTTTCACCAAAATTTTCAGATCTGATCTGCAAACTCGCCGCCCCAAAAATTCATGGAGTTTACTGAAGATTGTTACAAAACATTGAAACTGAAATATGCTTCAAACCCTCATTCCCATGGACTCGTAACTGAATCTGATACCACTGATCCGGATCTTGGGGGGGAAGCCCCAAGATCTAAAAAAATTAAATGGATCTGACAAGATCTTCAAAATTAGAATGCCGGAAACTAAAAAAAAAAAAAAGAGAGAGAACACACAACAAATAAAACCACAAAGAAACTTGTTTTATTAAAATAGAGAATAATTGTAGAAGCTACATTGTGGTGGCCAATATTTCCTTTTACAAAATGTGACTTGTTACCTATAGCCTTTTTTTTGTTACAATACCATAGGTAAATTCCATGGGTGGGTAAATACCATGGGTGGATCTCACTTACAATACCATGGGTGAATGAAAACCATGGGTGGATGCCATTTACAATATCATAGGTAAATTTCATGTCTGGATAAATTCCATGGGTTGACGAATACGATGGGTCGATGTCAATACCATGGGTAAATTCAATGGGTGAATGGATAACATGAGTGGATGAATACCATGGTTGGATGCCATTTCCATTCAGATCATCATAAGGAAAGGGAAAAACATCATCATTGTGTTTCGAAGTGATGGGAAACACACCATCACGTTTACATTTACTTGCAACATATGACTTACAATTGTGGTCATAACAAGATACTACCTCTAAAAAACCTAACTTAATAAAGCAGACCACCATGAATGTGGTGGACTCATTTTTTGAACATTGTCACCTTTCGGCTCCTCTATCGATGATTTTAGGGCATGGATCATCAAACACATGGCTTGTTGGTGTCCCACTTCGTTGCAATGACTACAAAAATTCTTTTTCCTCCAAAATTTCTGGGTCGCCTTGGGGAGCTTTCCCCTGGTGTTCCTTTGATAAGTGTTCATGGAACCCTCACTATCATTGGACTGTGAGGAAGGGATTTCATCATCTGTCGTTAGCTGGTCACTAGCTTTGTTGGAGTTATCTCCCATTTCCTTTCTAGTGTATCTGAATCCTGCATGATGCAGAAATTCCTCGACTTCGATGGGGTTTACGATGCCTTGGCCATTGATGTTGATGCCTTTTCCCGATGCCCCATCTTCTTCAGCAGTTTGGATCTGATCCCTATAGTATGTTTTTCAAAAGCAGCGAATTCATCATCATGAAAAGTACATGAAATTGAAGGGTTTATTTTACCTCGGTTTGGTTATGTCGCAAATTTTCCAAGGCCTCATCCTTAACTTGTAACTGGCGTAGTAACCTTTGTTTGTCTTCCTTTGCTTCCTGTAGGAGCCTTCTTAGCTCAGTATTTTCTACTTGGATTCTTTGGTTAATCTCTTCAACTTCTTGGAACTCTGCCGCAATAAGTGTCCTTTTCATCTTTGGTACAATATCTATTGAAATTTTTGTTTCATAATTCGAATCAGAACCCAAGTCTATGGGTCCTTCTGCTACGAACACAAAGGCTGCAAGTTTCATTTCATCGCCAGAATCGGACCCCAGGTCAATTGGTCTACCTTGTGCAAATCCTGCAGTTGTGACCTTCTTATCTTCCTCCGATTCAGAATCTTGGTTTTGTTGTATGGTGGTGGCAGTCTTCTGCTTCCCCTTTTTTTCATTCCTCTCAGGTCTCAACTCAGGGAGCAACTTCCAACAATTTTCTTTGTCATGTCCCTCTTTCTCACAATGTGTGCAAGAGGGATTTTATCCCCTTATTTTGGTTGTTGCAGTCCTTTTTGGGTGGTCACTTTGTTCATGTGTTCCCTTGCTTTCTATGTGCATGGCCTTCACATTGGCCTTATTGATGGTAGGAGACTCAAACAATAATAATGAATGTCTTATGTAATTATGCAGAGAACCAATATACTTGGTTACAATCTCTGGTGAATATAATGGAATGCCCAAATTTAATGCTTGTTTTCTAAATTCGTCAGTAAATTCTTGTACATTTTGACCTCTGCTTTTCCTTAGGTGTTTCCATTCCATTAATGCCTTTTGATTATAACCCAAAGGGTAAAATTGGTTTCTCAATGTAGAAACAAAATTTGACCATGAGAAGAGAAGGTTACCCACATTTTCACTGCCTTGCAATTTTCTCTCCCACCAGACAAGAGCGGTGTCGTTCAGCCAAAGAGAGGCCAATTGGATCTTTGCCTCATCCTCCTCGATCTGTTGAATCCTGCAATAGACTTCAATTTTCCTAATCCAATTGTTAAGCTTTTCTGATTTACTTTCGCCACGATACATGGGAAGATCAAATTTTACATCTAATTTAAAGAAGGGCTTCTTAAATGCATTTTTTGAATTCCTGTGATGATGGTGAGAAGAAGAAGAGGAACTTCCACTTGTGGAAGGAGAATGAGGTGGATCCCCTCCATCATATCCATGTGCAGAACCTTGTCCTTTTAGAGAATTTTCCCCTGCATTTTCTAGTTTCTCAAGCCTTGAGAATAGCTTCTCGACTCGATTTTCCATGGTGTAGAATGTTTTGCGGAAATTTGGCTCCTCCTCATTTCAAGCCTCGTCATCCATGTTTCTTCTTCGATGTGCATGTACCGCTTCGGGATCAAAATACTTTATTTTCCCTTCACCTCTTCGTAGCTTGTTTCTAGTTAGCATAAAAACATGCAATTCACATCTACAAAGACCTTCCCTGATACCACTTGATCCAAAATCTTTTTCTTTGAGATGTATTAAAGAATTACATGTTAAATTGCATCTTAACCATGAAACTTAAAAGGCATGAACATGAGAAGAGAGAAGCACATAAAATCATGCAAGAAGACAAGGAATTGATATGGGAGTCCATCCAGGAGGGACTACATCTCTGAGCCCTGCTCTATCAATGGGGAGGCCCTTTTTCATTAAGTGGCAGATAAAATTAAAGTACAAGCATTAATGCAAAATTACAACCTTATACCTCCATAGCTGAAAGTTCCTGAAAATTGGATACCTCTGATGAATAAATGGACAGCACCGTTGGATTCGTGGCACCAAGAGGTGTAGAATCCATATAAAATTTGCTTGATTCTGATACCAAACAAATCTGGCCCCTCTGGAAATGGGCTCAGTTCATGGTTCTGCCCCCCTCCTGCAAAGCGCTCAAGGTTCCACTCCGTCTCGTACTACGTGTCGCTCTTGGCCTGCCTGGGCGCACTGTGCAAACTGAGTTTCTTATATTCGTGGGTCAGCGGAGTGCACAAGGCACTTCCGTTGGCACGATTGGAAAAAACACAAAATGGTGGGGAGGGGGTCGGGTGGTCAAAACCCGCCCCCTCCAAAATAGCGCATTGTTTTAAACTGCATAACAAAAATATTTTTGTTTGTTACAATATATAACTAAGTTTTAAAATACGGTGGTTCGGGCCCACATTGGGTGACCCGCCCACCGTGTAACCCGACGATGGTTGCATTTATTAGTGATGTGGTGGGTTGTGCGGTGGGGTTGACAACCCCCGCCCAACCATATAATACGATATGGTTACATTACAGATGGGTTCGGTGGGGTCATGGACGCCGGCCCAAATTTACATTTTATTTTTATGTTTTGTAATATGGTTGGTTCAAGGGTGGGGGTCATGGCCCGCCCTTGTCCTTTTTTTAATTTTTTTTTTTTTTTATTATAACAAACACCCTCTTTTTAAATCTTCTCGATTTTGACCGAAGGAGTCAAATTAAGTGTCCAAAAATTTCGCCTGGATTCCGGCTGGAGCTGGCTGGAATCCAGCCACCAAACTTTGGCAAAAGTGTTGCCTCCTTAAGGTTGCCCCCTCATCAAGTCAACCCAGAACTTTGACTGCTCCTAACTTCTCCATACAAACTCAAAATTGAGTGTCATCTGCGTCGTTGGAATTAGAAAGACGAGATATTCAACTTGACACTAAGTTTATCACATTCCTGCCACTTTTATTTTTGAGCCTTTATACTTAAGCCACTTGTACTTGGACCTGTACGATCCTCCTAGATCAAGTGTTGTCCTAAATATGGAAAGGACATGAGGAAAAAGCAAGAAGCCCATGTCACAGAAGAAATGGAAGAACCTGATGCAAAGAAATCTAAGAAAGAAGAAGCGAAATTTCTATTATGATTGAGATCATCTTCTTCTTTAAGAGGTTTCTGCTGGTTGTAAAATAGTATGATAGGAAGTATTCTACATTAATGCATCACTCTAGAAATGGCATCATGATAAAATCACGGAAGGAGAACTTGTCATAATACAAATAAGAAATGAAAGAAGTGGCTCCTGGGAACCTTATTGATAACAACATTGATGGAAGGTAGTCATTTAGATCAAGGGTCATCTATGGAAACATGTGCTGATATTTTCTAATGGAATCCTCTTTGGATTCACTAGTTAGAAAGAAAGAAAAAGGTTTCATCAAGAATTCTATTTTATGGATATGATGACATATTGATGAAACAGGTATAGGGAATGAAATTATTCATTATAAGGAAAAAAATTGTAGGATTACTCAAAATAAAAAGATGAGGTACATATATTTATATGCTGACACTGGATGCTATGAAGTCATGTCATATGGTTGCAAGTGATGGACTTCTACCTTTATAAGTATGATCAAAGAAAGGACAATCTCTTCTGATACATAGGTTATCGATAACAGATGAAATAAACATAATATGTCCTCAAATGGAATATGATGTGGTTGTATACAAACAAGGAATTGTATACTGGAAGTTCCTGAGAATGAAGTAAAACAGTGTAAATAAAAGAAGGGATGATGAAGTGCAACGATGATAAGAGGAAAATATCATTCAGAAGCCAAGAAGATTTGACTGGGAGATCTCCTGGGAATATATGTAGACTCTGATAGAAGTCTAGTAAAGATGAAGACCCTTGACAATACCTATCTTTAGGATATGTGTCAATCTGAATAAAGGATGTCGATGCCTACAAGAAGATGTCATGGAGAAATATCATCATTGAGGTAACTTTTGATTTAAAATTCCATATAGATATATGGATAAGTTTATGCAGGGTTGCCAACCATATGGAAGGATGAAAGGTCCTTGGAAGATGGTTTGAAGGAAAGAAGCATGGCATGTAGATGGACCAGATGAGAAAGACTGATGAATCACTTTATGATAGATGATATGACTAATGATGAAAATTATGGATGATATGTGCCCTATGAAGCTATCACAAAATTGAAGACTCCTCAATATCAAAGAAATTCAAGACATTGAAGGGGGGGATTATTCATGAGTAGTTGGGTTTCTCACCATTGCTGCTGCAAGTCCCTGGTTGAGAGGGAGTCTAGTGGTAACTTTCTTACTTGGAAGAAACTTGGTAATTCCTAATTATGAGCTTAGGTACATTCCTTGTATAGGAATGAGTACATTCCCTTGTGGAATAGGTCCTCCCTGTTGAGAATTTGGAGGGCTAGTGATTAATACAAAATTCTCCTCTTGATAATTACTTGTGAGATTACTTATGTCTTCTCTTCTTTAGCTTATTTAATCTTTCATCAAGTCAGTTATCAAAGTAAAAAGACACAAAAATTAGGCTCCTAGAGCCAAGGCAAAACCTCCCCCTCTTGGAGAGGAAAACCCACAAATAATTCTTCTTATTGATCTTCAAATGACATTTACCATGACCAAGACTCAAACCCCTGACCTAGATATGCTTCCAAGACCTTGTCACAACTTTTTCAAACTTTATTCTTCTCATCTACACCAATCTCCATTGTTCTGCACTAGGACTAAATAACTTGGCCTCCAAATTACACTTCTTGATGCTCATTCAAATGTAGGGACAGAATTATCTTCACTTGTAACTGAATTCCTTGAAATTAAGTTAGGAAGGTAAATCTCATATTTACCTTCCTCACTTTCTCCCACCTTTAGGTCTGCCTTTCTTCTTATAATCAATGTCTTGACTTCAAAAAATTCTTCTTTCAAGCAGACTGCCCTTAACTTTATCTTTCAAGACCTTTTCTTAATTCAAGAATCGCACATCAAACAACAGCGTTATATACGCACCCTTTTTCCTTGCTTTAGGGTCTGAGATAGGTATTGAGACAACGTTGATAAGTCCGCACCTTTTATATCATGTACATAGCTTCTGAAATCCACATTTCATGCACAAGAAACTGCATTGTTCTCCACGCTAACTTTCCTTATATATTCGCACTTATTCACCTTAAAAATCTCGCACTTCTATTCCTCTTAAACCTGCACTGTTTTTTGTCTTTTTTCCACACTGTATTTCAGAGAGTTATGCACTTGCTTTAGTGATGTTCGCATACTTTCTTCAATGATTTCTGCATGCATGTTTTAGTAATGTCCGCATTCATGTTTCAGTGATGTCCGCATTCCTTATTCAGTGATGTCTGCATTCCTTACTCAGTAATGTCCGTTGTAGGTTCAGTGCAGATCGCACTTTTTGACTCAAACAAATCCGCAATCTTCTTGTCTAAATGGCAGCAAAACAAATGCTATTTATATAGTGCCAAGATTGGCTTTTAGGCTGACCATTCAGCCAATATTTAGGCCAAATTTCACAGATTTTGTTCCAGCGTTTATGAGGTATATCTTCACTACTTTTAAAGTTTGACTTCCATCATTATTTGATGGATATTGTGAGCCTCTTCCACAAGGTCTTGGAGCACATATTCCTAGACTAGATCCTTCATGTTTGAGACACTTAATTATATTTAATCCTAGACGAAAAAAACCTAATAAGCATCAAGAAGAATTCTATCTACATAATAAAATCTTGCTCATGAAACCCATGAAGCAAGTACACCAAAAATAAATTTTATTATCTTTGTCTTCATCTTTACATAAATACATAACTACATAGTCAACATGAAGACCAACCTAGTTACACTTTTCAACACTCCCTCTTAAGTAGGGAGGTATTGATACAGGCACATGGTTACTTTCAAAATGAAGAATCTCATTAGAAGAATCGGATTGGTAATTGCATCTGTATAGCATCATATCAACCAGCATTGTCCTAGTGCAAGGCCTTGACTAACAACCCCATCTCTCAACGAGACAATGGGATACAATGTTGGAGAGACACATGACTAATAGACACCATAGTCTTTGTCTCTCCAAGGTACATACCCCACCTAGGTGTTCCTAGAGCATTACCTCCTTGGACTATTCTTCTCTTTGGTAGCCATCCCTCAAAGAATATTGATCCACGACAACTCTTATATAGAATTCCATATCTCATTCTCAAAGAGTATCGAATGCCAGATGATTACCCAATCCTCCATTTTGTCTTCCAGGTGAAGACTAGAATGATGTGTCTATCCATTCTCTTCACATGGCCTTCACTAATACTTACGGTTGTTAGTCCTGGTCTAGTGCATGACACATGCAATAGAGAATCACATGTCACTCCCTCTCAACACGGGAAGGAAATACTTTAAGTTTCTTCCAAGTAAGAAACTTACCACTAGGCTTCCTCTCAACCAGGGTCCTACAGTAGCAATCCAGCTACTCATGAAGAATTCCTCCCCTTAATGTCATGGGTTTCAATATTTATGAATCTTAAACTTTTGGCTTCATAGGGCACAGATCATCATTCACTTTCAGTCACAAGTCATGTCCACTTATCAGAAAGTGATTCATCAATCCTTCTCATTTGGTCCACTATTATGCCATGCTTATTTTCTTCGAATCATCTCAGAGGATCATATATCCTTTCTCATTATTAGCAACTCTACACAAATTCATCTAGATAAACGCATGCATATGAACTTTTAAAACAAAAGTTACCTCAGTGATGATCTTTCACCATGACATCTTCCTATAGGCATCGACATCCTTTATTCAGATTGACACATCTCCTAATGATATGTTTTGTCAAGGGTCTTCTTCTTTACCAGACTTCTCTCAGAGTCTACATATCCTCCCAGGAGATCTCCTAGTCACATCTTCTTGGCTTCCAAATGATAACTTCCTCTTGACATGGTTGCATTTCATGATCTCTTCCTTTCTGCACATTCTCCATTTCCAAACTTTATAGTTTCTTGTTTATCTACAACCACCTCATATTCCATGAGGACATACTATGTTGATTTCATTTGTTATTTCATCGAGATATCCTTCTTATAAATGTGGAATTATGCAACCATATGACATGACTCCACAACATACATTTCCAGCATATAAATATATACATACCTCGTACCTTTTTCCCTTTATTCATCTTGTAGAAATTTCTCTAGAATGAAGAGCTTCATTCCCTTGGCCTGCTCCATCACTATGTCATCACATCTCATAATTATGTTTTCATGATGACTTATTTCCATTATTAATTTTATCGGAGAGGTTTTCCCGGAGATGTTTCACCGAGAGCTCCTACCATGCTTCGATCAGGATGCTACACTACTTCTTATCATACAACCAACAGAAACCATCCGAAGGAGAAGATGATCTCATCGTAGTGGAGATCCCTCACTTTTTCTTTATTAGATTTATTTGCATCAGGTTTTTCCCTCATTTCAGAGACATGGGCTTCTTCCCTATTTCTCTTGTCCTTTTTCAGATTTAGGACAATCTCTTTTATAATTCCCAAGTTCATCACATCAGATCATTGTGCTTTTCCCATACTATTCTTAGGACCAAACTAATTGAATCTTCCTTTCTTCCTTGATGTGGCTGCAAAGGCTTGATTTCCTTTCTTCCTTGATCCTATAGCACCTTTGGCTTTCAATCTTGTTTCCTCTATTTTACATAGAGACCCTAAATTGTGGAATGGTGTGGCTTATTTCTTCCTGTATAAACCTGAAGTGAAGTTTTCCCATTCTTCTGGCAGAGCATTCATCACCACTATAGTCATCTCGGTGTCAAACATTACTTCTCCTAATTCCTGCAGTTGATCTGTAGTACTCAAAGAGAATATCTCCACCAATTTCTCATATATTCCTTTTTGATGATTTTAGATTTCATACATTTGATACGAGAGAGTCTTTTATAGATTCTATAAGAATTCTTTAGGCTTGTATATCTCCCTTCATGTGTTTTTCATGACTTTATTGTCCTTGTCTTCCATGCAAGAAAGTTTTAAACCCTAACCAGTTTGTTGCTTTCTTTGCAAAGAAGATATTTTGATAGATTTAGATAAAGTAATAAATAGTTGCTTGAGAGAGTTACTTTCTCCTTCAGCAACTTCCTTTATGATGTAGTATATCTTTATAAATTTAAGTCCTCCTTTGAACAATGTCTTGAATGTGAATCTTTTATGACAAAAGGTTACTTTCTTGATTGAGTTGATTCTTTAAATCAGATAGGAGATCTTGAAGTATCTAGAGAGTCTTCCTTGCAAACTAATTTGACTTTTCAACCCAAACATTGATCTTCGCTTCCTTTTTCAAGCAGCCCTCAAGATTAGCACCTTAGCTCTGATACCATGTTGATAATTTGGAGGGATAGTGATTAATACAAAATTATCTTCCTGATAATTACTTGTGAGCTTAATTATGTCTTCTCTTCTTTAGCTTAGTTAATCTTTCATCAAGTCAATTATCAAAGTACACAAGACACACAAATTAGGCTCTTAGATCCAGTGCAAAACCTCTTCCTCTTGGAGAGAAAAACCCACAAATATTTCTTCTTATAGATCTTCAAATGACAAGTACCATGACCAACACTCAGGCCCCTGACCTAGATATTCTTTCAAGACCTTGTCACAACTTTTTCAAACTTTATTCTTCTCGTCTACACTAATCTCCACTGTTGTGCACTTGGACTAGAGAACTCAGTCTCCAAATTACACTTCTTGATGCTCATTCAAATGTAGGGACAAAATTATCTTCACTTGTAACTGAATTCCTTGAAATGAAGTTAGGAAGGTAAATCTCAGATTTACCTTCCCACTTTCTCCCACCTTAAGGTCTGCCTTTATTCTTATAATCACTATCTTGACTTCAAAAAATTCTTCCTTCAGCCAGACTGCCCTTAACTTTATCTTTCAAGACCTTTTCTTAATTCAAGAATCACACATCAAACAACACTGGTATATACACACCCTTTTCCCTTGCTTTAGGGTCCAAGATAGGTATTGAGACAACGTTGATAATTCTGCACCTTTTATATCATGTGCATAGCTCCTGAAATCTACATTTCATGCACAGTAGAAAATACATTGTTCTTCATGCTAACTTGCCTTATATATCCACACTTATTCACCTTTAAAATCTCACACTTCTCTTCCTCTTAAACCTGCACTATTTTATGTGTTTTGTCTGCACTGTTTTTCAGAGAGAGATACGCAGTTGCTTCATTGATGTTCACATACTTGCTTCAATGATGTCTACATGAATGTTTTAGTTTTGTCCACATTCCTGTTTCAGTGATGTTTTCATTCCTTACTCAGTGATGTCCACATTCCTTACTCAGTGATGTTCGTTGTATTTTCAACGCAATCCACACTTTTTTACTCAGACAGATCCGCAATATTCTTGTCCAAATGGCCATAGAAAATGTGCTATTTATATAGTGCCAAGACTGGCTTTTAGGCCAACCATTCAACCAATATTTAGGCCAACTTTCATAGAGTTTATTCCAATGTTTATGAGGTATATATTCACTACTTTTAAAGCTTGACTTCAATCATTATTTGTGGGCCATTGTGAGCTTCTTCCACAAGGTCTTGGAGCACATATTCCTATTCTAGATCCTTCATGTTTGAGACACTTAATTCTACTTAATCCTAGATGACAAAAACCTAATAGACATCAAGAAGAATTCTATCTACATAATAAAATATTGCTCATGAAACCCATGAAGAAAGTACACCAAAAATACATTTTATTATCTTTGTCTTCTTCTTTACATAAATACATAATTACATAGTCAACATGAAGACCGACCTAGTTACACTTTTCAACACTCCCTCTTAACTAGGGAGGTATTCATTCAAGTACATGGTTACTTTCAAATTGAAGAATCCCATAAAAAGAATCATATTGGTAATCGCATCTGTATAGCATCATATCAACTAGCATTTTCCTTGTGCAAGGCCTTGACTAACAGTCCCAGCTCTCAATGAGACAATGGGCTACAATGCTGGCGAGACATGTGACTAATAGACACCATAGTCATTGTCTCTTCAAGGTACATACCCCACCTAGGTGTTCCCAGAGTATGACCTTCTTGGACTATTCTTCTCTTAGGTAGCCAGCCCTTAAATAATATCGGTCCATGACTACTCTTATACTGAATTCCCTATCTCATTCTCAAAGAATATCGAATGCCATATGATTACCCAATCCTCCATTCTGTCTTCTAGGTGAAGACCAGAATGATGTGTCTATCCATTCTCTTCACATGGCCTTCACTAAGACTTACGATTTTTAGTCCTAGTCTAGTGCATGACACATGTAATAGAGAATCACATGTCACTCCCTCTCAACACAGGAAGGAAATACTTTAAGTTTCTTCCAAGTAAGAAACTTACCACCAAGCTTCCTCTCAACCAGGGTCCTACAGCAGCAATCCAGCTACTCATGAAGAATTCCTCCCCTCGATGTCATGGGTTTCGATATTGAGGAATCTTCAACTTTTGGCTTCATACGGCACAAATCATCCATCACTTTCAGTCACGAGTCATGTCCACTTATCAGAAAGTGATTCATCAATCCTTCTCATCTGGTCCAATGTTATTCCATGATGATTTTCTTCGAATCATCTCCGAGGATCATACATCCTTTCTCATGATTAGCAGCCATGCACAAATTCATCTAGATAAACATATGAACTTTTAAAACAAAAGTTACCTCAGTGATGATATTTCACCATCAAATCTTCTTGTAAGCATAGAAATCCTTTATTCAGATTGACAGATCTCCTAATGATATGTTTTTTCAAGGGTATTCTTCTTACTATACTTTTCTTAGAGTCTACATATCCTCCCAGGAGATCTCCTAGTCACATATTCTTGGCTTCCGGATGATAACTTCCTCTTAACATGGTTTCATTTCATGATCTCTTCGTTTTTGCACATTCTCCATTTCAAAACTTTCTAGTTTCTCATTTATATACAACCACCTCATATTCCATGAGGACATATTATGTTGATTTTAGTTGTCAGTGCACCGAGAGATCCTTCTTCTAAATATGGAATTCTGCAACCATATGACATGACTTCACAACATACAGTGTCAGCATATAAATATATACATACCTCATACATTTTTCCCTTGAGTCATCCTGTAGCAATTTCTCTAGAATGAAGAGCTACATTCCCTTGGCCTACTCCATCACTATGTCATCACATCTCAGAATTATGTTTTCATGATGACATCTCTCCATTAGTAATTTTATTGGAGAGTTTTTCCGGAGATGTTTCAACGAGAGCTCCTACCATGCTTCGATCAGGATGCTACACTACTTCTTATCATACAACCAATAGAAATCATCTGAAGGAGAAGATGATCTCAATCGTAGTGGAGATCCCTCCTTTCTTCTTTCTTAGATTTCTTTGCATTAGTTTTTTCCCCTATTTCTCTTGTCCTTTTTCAGATTTATGACAATCTCTTTTATAATTCCCAAGTTCATCACATCAATGCATCGTGCTTTTCCCATACTATTCTAAGGACCAAACTTATCAAATCTTCCTTTCTTCCTTGATGTGGTTGCAAAGGCTTGATTTCATTTACTTGATCCTGTAGCACCTTTGGCTTTCAATCTTGTTTCCTCTATTTTACAAAGAGACATGTTGTGTTGTACAAACAACCCTCCCCATTTCAAATTTTTATATATTAATTTTTAATAAGAATGGGTCCCCTTTTCTTTAGGTATGTATAGAATCAATAAATGTTTTGAGGAAATCTGATCTATCATGAAATAGAATCAAACCCCAACGAAAAAATATTTATTTAATGAAAAGTAAAGAAAAAACATAAAGGCTTTTATCGCATTTCGCATTTTCAAATTATAGAATCAAATGTGTTATCATTCAACCCCGATGTGATTAAACAATTGCAAAAGCGCATATCGCATCGAACATGAGTTCAATTCTTCCACTTTGAAAAGTTCCGATGTGATGAACCTAATCGCAATCGCAAATCGGGAAAATCACATTCTTATACATCATTTTGAAAAGCTCTGATGCAATAAGCCCGATCGCATTCGTGAATCGGTAAATTCATATCGCAATTGATTATGGGTCCCTTTTGAAAATCTCTAATGCGATAAGCTCAATCGCAATCGCGAATTGGTGATATCATATCACATCTTTATGCACCCTTTTTCCGATTGGATAAGTTAAATCGCAAATCTCTCATCGCTAAAAACGCATAACTCATATTCAAACACACTCCGCTAAAAATCTGCGATGCGATATCATTATTTCATAATACGCGCTCCTCAATGAAAAACATAAAATAAATCATTTGTACAAGAAATTCCAATAATTTGATATGATTTAAAAAGGCATCGCGCCATCCATGTCAGCTCAGCAATAATCACACATCACAAATGTAAAATGGGAATACTTAAACCTGATATTTGAAACTTCCGATCTCCAATATACAATTATCGTTGATCGGAAAATCTTAAAAGGTTATGGTATTAACATTTTAAAAGGACCGTTATGAATGTGCGATGAGACAACCTACAATGGCATTAAAATCTCACACTATACAAGGAAATCATTAATAGATAATCATGGTTGAAGTCCGTCGCGGATTTCGACTTCAATGGAATAATATTTCTTTAATCCATCATCTTTATTGTGATTAAATTCTATTAGCTCCTCTCTGTTTGGTATTCATTCTTAAAAGAATTTTTCTGTCATTCTGCAAATCTGTTCCATTGTGCAGACCTGAGGAAAACCTACGAGTCATGAAAATGTCTAAGAAATCCAAGAGAGCGAAGGTCCCCGTCATTCCAAAAGAGCAACCAACTAAATTGGTGTTAGTGACTGATACAACCTATCTGGGTCTTGGAAAAACTTCATGGGAAGGAGTTTAAAATCTATTAGAAGCAGAAGATCCAACTATAATATCAGAAGAAGAGCCGGAAGCAGATTCAGATAAAAAATTTGAGAGCACTCTTAAAGAATTGGCAAGCTCTTATCTTCACAAAGTAGCAGCTCGTGCAAATGTTCTCCCATATAATGACTTAGTGAGATGGGTTATAGAAAGCATCAATATAACAGATAGAGCATTCTTTACGTCATATGGAAGGATGTTCAGGTCTTTCAAAGCAGAAGACATCAAAAAGATGTATCACTTACCAGACCCTCAAAAAATCTACAATAAATCATTTTTGGAATACTTCGCCAAAGAAATGAAGTGGAGTCAAATCCCATTAGAGATTGGAGGCATTTTCCTGAAAAACATAAGCACGGGTATGTACTCCGTAGAATCCTTGGCATCTCCTTATTACTATGCTACAGCTATGATGTGTAGATTATTTGGAACTGTCAACTCTGAAAAAATTTCTATTGAGATGGTACCCTTAATTGAAGCTGTTGTTAATTCTGACATCATGGATTGGGCAACCATCTTATCTAATAAAATGGCAAGAAAAATCCTCGACTATAGGAAAAATAGGTTTGTAACTTCCTGGATAATACCACCATTTTACATGAGTGCTTATATCATTGATACCATATGTTTCAATTCTGAATTCCCTATCTTAGGTTGGAAGTGGACTCCTCAAATTCCAATTCCTATCCACATTTATCACAAATATCTGTGGAAGTCCTATTATAAATACCACATATACAGAATTTTTCATGGATTCATCCTGCCAGTTCATCAATTTATATTCAATAAACCCGCTCCAAAGTTATCCGATGAGGCCAGCTTTGACCTAACCTCAATCGGAAGCTATTTTGGAGAAGAAAAATTCACCTATATCTGAGTATTCGGAAGTATCATTGATCCTCATGTTCTGCCTTTGTACGTTCCCGACAAATTATTAGCCCGAGAAATAGCTTATCAAATAACGGAGAAAGGGATGTCTAGAAACCTAAAAAAATCTAAGAAGCTGATGTGGCCTACATTTTCTCTCCGATGTGGATATTTTTCTCTAAATGATTTTAAGCATGCAGAGAAAGAAGTCCAAAAGATAAAATATCTCATATTGGCAACCATCCCCAAAAGACAGTATAATCCGAAGAAAGTTGTCTTTAATTTTACATCTATGGTACAGGTTGCTAAATTCGAGCATGAAGACGCCGATTTTGATGATCTATTTGCCTCGGCTAAAGGATTTTCATAGGTTAAACATTTAGAAAAATTAAAGTTTGGAGAAAGTGGCATGGAATAGTTCTTACAGTTCAGAAACAACAGACTACTAACAATACCTCTTGATCAGTTGAGAACTACTCCACTGCAACATGAATAATACAGAGAAGAAAAGAATACTAAAACAGAGCAGGAAAAGGAAAATACAAGAAATAAGGATGGTGATTCCTCTTAAATGGATATAAATGTTCATTCAAAATTATTGAAGGAATGGGAATAATTGATCAGTAGATCAAGGGCCAGAAAGATTATCAGAATGTGTCTACAGTGCAATCGCCCACAACACAACAACTCATGGTGACTAGTGTTACAGTTGAAGGAACACTCGGCAATACTAATACCCGAGATGTTGATATTATTCCAGAAAATCCTTCTGAAGAAATTGTATTAAAAATTGAAGATATACCGCCCCTGGATGTCTTCTACAGTCCAAAGCATAGGGCTGTAGTTAGAAAAAAAATGAAGAAAAGGAAAATCGATCAAGGGCTATTTTCGTCTCCCCAAGTTGAATTAATGAATGTTGTCTGGAAGGACTCTAAAGTTAATCCTTCAGAGGATTTAACCAAATTTTCTCAATATGCAGGAGCTTATACAGTAGCGACGATCGACAAAGCCTCCGAAGTCAATCAATTGATAAAGGAAAAAGATCAAAAGATAGATCTACTAGAAGAAAGAACAACAGTGGATCATCAGAAAATATCACAGCTAGAACAGCAGCTGATTGAAGAAAAAAAAAAGATTGAGCAGCTTAAAGAGAAATTGAATATTAAAAAGAAAAAGCTTGACCAACAAGCTATACATAAAGAACAACAGTTGTCTCAAGAGTTAAATAAATTACAGGTGATGCTTCAACAAGAGAAGATGGCCAAAGAAGAACAGAGTGTCTTGTTGCAAGAAAAAATACAAATATTTAAGGATTATCCTGAACTTGATCAATTCAAAATGGAGGCTCTTGAATTAAGTAAAGCGTTGTCACAACAACTTGATATTTTATGTCATAAAATATCACTGGCTGATCCTTTATGCGTAATAGCAACATCGCTCATAGAAAATGCAGTAAACACAAGACTTGAATTTGAATATGTCAATGAGAAAATTTCAGGATTCCTCACATGGAAATACACAGACCAAGGGATAGCTGCAAATCTTCCCAAGATTCAGGAATCACACAAGGAAATTTTATTTGCATAATGGGAGACACAGTTGATTAAGGGAGAACGGGCTACTTCCAGAGCAAGAGCTGTAATGAACAATTTAGTAGAATTAATTAATGACAGCTTATATGCGACCAACTTGATTTCAGATTGCATCCTAGGAAAACTCCCAAAGGTCAAAGAAATGGAGAAATAATGGAAGTAGGACTTAGCCAATAAGGACCAACAAATCAGCGCAATACAAGGACTCACATGGGACACATTCTGGTTTTATTTAGTTAAACCACACAGCCAGCAGATGACTACAAAATGTCTTTCTGACGCCATCGGTTATATGATTCCAGAACTTTCGGACGCCACATATACCGGCCAGCTACATTCCTGATTGAGTCATCCTCCTGAAGTGATAGATATGCTATAAATCTGTTAGTTGCGCACACCAGACTTGAAAGAAATACAATGAACCTGTTTTCTTGGAGGTTGTAATTCTATTTTTATGAAATCAGATCTCCGATTTTCATTTTTAGCGATATTTTTGAGATAGTGTGTTTTAATTTTATTATTATTTAAACCCCTTTCATGTATTTAGAAAGGGATCTTCAATTTGTATTAATTTTTTACTTGAGAATCTACACTTCTGTACTTCTGAATACATAATTTGTATTAATGGTGGATCACAATTCTACAATTTTATGAGGAAATTGTTTTCAATAATATCCATTTTTGTTCTTCCTGAAAGCCGTTCTAAGTAAGAAAGCGGGATTGGAGTGTGATTTTCATCAAGAGGTTACAAATGTATCTGGTATTTTTATCATAATCATGTTGTGCAATTTATTTATGCAATGAAACATTCCTTTTAAAAAAAATTATTGTTTATATATATATATATATATGTGAAACAATCCTTTGTTATATCACTTCTGAAAACTTTGAATTGTCATCTTTCAAAATATATGTAAGCAATATAAATGTATGAATGCGATATGTTATCATCATTACTTTTTTTAATTTCTTAAACAAAGTAATTATTATATGTGAATACATTTTTCTTTTGAATGAATAAGCCATCTATATGATAATTCTTCTAAGAAGAACAAATCTAAAGTCGCATTTATTATATGATACCTGGGTTAATTAGAGTTATTTATACTTATTTAAGTTATAGATTAGATCAATTATCATTTCCTTTACCCATTACCAATCATCAACCCATATATCATTGGGAAACTAGTCCCATATTATCCAGTTGGAGCCACCATCCCAAACGGAAAAAGAGTTGTACTAAGGTCCGGACTGGGTGGTTTTCCCCAATGTTTGAAGCTAGGATTTTTGGGGCTTCAACATTTTTGGCGCTAGAAGGAGAGCACTAAGCTGTGAATGGCAAGTAAATCCTAATCCACAGGCCATTCCAAGAGCAATTCACCCTCATCACCTTCTTCAACTTCTCCTTCATCTCAAATTTCTAAAGAAGAAGTTAAAAAGAAAATTACTACACCCACTGCCAAAACCCTAGACATATCCGAAGAGTCATCTTTTGAATCTCCCGAGGTACAATCTTTAATTCATAAACTTGAAGGGTTTTCATTATCGCAAGAAGAATCTGAGTTATCCCAATGCAGTGTGACTTCACAATACATTCCTTCCCAACCTCTTACTAGAATACAGAGTGAAAAGCTTGGTATTTTACCAACTGAACTTCCTCTACCAAGTCGAAAAAGAGCTATAAAAACACCTTTAGAGTCAAATAGTGAGACTCTTTCATCATTAACATCCACATCTTTCATATCATTACCATCTACTTCCCAACTTCAAGTCGCAATCCAGAAGGGTACAGTTGTTTCAAAAACATCTACTCAATCACTTTCAACTATTCCTTCACCTTCTTCCACTGTTAGTATAACAATGGCACAGCCTCAACAAAGACCATGGACCAATCCAGGAGCTATTACAATGCCTACACCACTGAGTGCATTACCAACTCGTCCTGAGAAATGGTTACCGAAGTTTAGTCATGATATTGGCATTTAGCTGAAGAACACATTAACAACTTTATGTTGTATGTAAATTTAAATGGGGTAACACAAGAAGATGTTCTAGTCAAACTATTTCCATATACTTTGCAAGGAGCAGCTGGATCTTGGTATTTTTCATTACCAGAAGGATCCATTACTAGCTGGGATATTTTTCAAGAACAATTCCTAACCAAATTCGGAGATGATAGGTCAATAGCAACTCTAATTAATGATCTCTCCAATTTGAAATCAAAATCTAAAGAACCCATCAAAGACTTCAACTCTCAATTTAACAAGTTGTTGAATAAAATTCTTGCAACATCAAAACCTAGTGAAGAAGTCCGAAGTGAATGGTATATATCCACTTTGCCTTCAAATATAGCTATTTTTTTAGATAGAGCTGCTAAACCTACACTAGCCTAAAACATGAAGGAAGCAATCGCAGTAGAAAAAAGTATCATTGCTTTGGAGAAAAAGAATGCTAGTGAAGAAAGAAAATTCAAAAAAGTTAGTTTTAAGGATGATTCAAAGAAGAAAGCACCTAAAGATCCATATGATATGGAAGGATTACAAAAAGTTCTGAAAACTATGTCCAATGAAATGGTATAAATAAAAAAACAGGTAGCTAAAACTTCCACTAAAAGGTCGTTTAGGAGTTTTAAAAGAAATCAGCCAACTGAATCCAAACCACCTAATGCAATATCTAATGCAAAGTCAGATTTAGAGGAAGAAGAAGAGGAAGATACATTTATATCATCAGAAGAAAACGAAGAAGAAGAATTAGTTGAATGCCATGGGATGTGGGATTTTATTTTTCCTAACTCAGATAATGAGAATGAAGAGGAAGCACTTCCAGTCAATACAAGAAGTAAGAGTGCAGCAGAACCTGTACAGACATCCCCCAAGAAGAAAAATTCAACTCCTGCTACAAAATATAAAGCTCCTGTAAAGAAAGCTTCTCCTTTTCCTACCCAAAATCAACCATCATCTTCTAATCCTCCATCAACATCTAAAACGCTAGTAATGTCTGGATTATAACATTATAGAAGATATGAAGAAGACCAGAGAAAATATTTCTTTACATGAAATAAACAAGCTCAAGAATCAACATAAGTTGTTGTTAAAATAATTGAATGCAGTGCCTGCTTCTCCTCTCCCGAATGGTGTAATATCCAAAGCAGCGAAAGGATCGGGTAAACCACCACCCGATAAAGTAGATGCTACCGACACTGTTTTGAGTGGAGATAGATCTAATTCACAAACACCTCCTTTTCTCTTAACTTACAAGATTTGTAATATAAATCTACATAACTGCTTGATAGATTCAAGGGAATCATCAAATATAATGCCAACCTTAGTGTGCTCTAAATTAAATATTGAACCCCAAAAATCTGCAGTTCATATTGTCCAATTAGATAGGACTAAAGTAAAAGTTTTAGGAGAGATTAATTCAGTCATTATTAGGCTATCAGCTGATCCTAAAATAGTTCAGATAATTGATGTATTGGTTGCTAATATCCCTAATTTTTATGGTTTAATTTTAAGCAGGGATTGGTCTAAAAAACTCCATGGTTACATTTCTACTGATTGGTCTCATATGTGGCTTCCCTATAAAGGGAAACCAAATCAAATTAAGATTGATCGGGAAAAAAACATGACTCGTACAGTAACGGAGTTTGAACAAGAAAACCAACCTGTAGCTTTCAATAATAACATTCTGGGAAATTATTCAGTCAAATCATTTTTTGGAAATTTTAATGCCCAACAATCACCTTTCCCTGTAAATAGTTTCACTTCACAAGTTGAAAACTTCTCATATACCAATACCTCAAGATGTGTTAATATTTCCTATCAATTTGTAAATAAATCTGTAGATAAATATTTATTTTGGTCTTTATACTTTGATGGATCCAAATCCAATGATGGTGCGGGAGCAGGATGTATTTTAGTTAGTCTGAAAGGGGAAAAAACTATGTTGTCATGTAGACTAGAATTCAAGTGTACAAATAACACTCTATAATATGAAGCTTTGATTCAAGGACTTTACAAAGCAATAGGCTTGAATGTTAAATATCTGAAAGTATATGGTGATTCTGAAATTGTCATCAGGCAAGTTAGGAATACTATTCATTGTCTTTCAAGTCATCTTAAACATTACCAAGCCCTTGTTCAAGGTCTTACAACTCACTTTTTAGCATTCAATATTTCCCCTATTCTTAGATCTCAAAATTCAGCAGTTGATTTAATAGCTAACGTTGCTTCTAAGCTCCTTCCAGCTAAGGATTATAGTCCAAATAGGTTTTCAGTTGAATTGATATTTCGACCATCTGTCCTTGACAATGTCACCAATTGGCAAGTGTTTAATCATGATGAAGACATCCTAAACTTCTTAACTTCGGAGAAATCTTATGATGATCAGATAATTGATGAAATTGATCATGATCTTCAAATAAAATAAAATAAAAATGAAAATTCTATTCTGAAATCTGTGGTTAAGCTTGAAGATCTCTATGATATCAAAGATAGATTCAAAAAGGTTACTAATGCCAAACTTCAAAGTTCTACTTTAAAGTTTGAGTTAATAAATCTTGGTACTGAATCTAAACCACAATTTGTCAATCTAGGTCTTGGGCTAACACCAGAAGAAAGGTGCACTTTCATCTGAATTCTAAACAAATATAAAAATGTTTTTTCCTGGAATTATGAAGATTTAAGAACTTATGATACTTCTATCATTTAGCATACAATTCTGATGATCTTCTATGAGAAACCAGTGCAACAAAAGTTAAGGAAAATTCATCCTAACTTGGAAAATAAAATTAAAACAGAGTTGGATAAACTCTTAAAAGCTAAAATTATTTTCCCTGTTAGACATTCGAATTGGGTTTCAAAATTGGTCCCTGTTAGGAAGAATAATGGAGACATTAGGATTTGTATAGATTTTAGAAATCTCAATAAGGCATGTCAAAAGGATAATTTCTCACTACCTACAATGGAACAGATACTTCAAGCAGTAGTTGGTTCTGAATTAATGTCTTTTCTCGATGGTTTTTTAGGATATAATCAGATATTGGTGCATCTAGATGATAGACTGAAAACTACATTCAGAACCAAATGGGGAACATATGCCTACCAAAAAATGCCTTTTGGTTTGATAAATGTTGGAGCTACCTTCCAAAGAGCCATGGATATAGCTTTCAAAGGTTTGATTAATAGGTCATTTTTTGTCTATCTAGATGACATAACTGTCTTTTCAAAGAAAAGAGCTAACCATCTACATGATTTAAAACAGATTTTTGAACGATGTAGAAGGTATGGTATTACTTTAAATCCAAAAAAATCATTCTTTTCTCTTAATGAAGGGAAACTCTTAGGATTTATTGTATCTAAAAATGGCATATATATTGACCCTAATAGAATAAAAGAGATTTTTGATATCCCTTTGCCACATAATAAGAAATCCATGCAGTCATTTTTAGGGAAGATAAATTTTGTAAAAAGATTTGTTCCCGATTTTTCTCTTATAGTCTTACCTTTACAAACTATGATTAAAAAGAATTCAGTTTTCAAATGGGGACATAAAGAAAAGGAAGCCTTTGATTGAATCAAGAAGGCAATTATTAATGCTCCAGCATTGAATACTCCTAATTTTTCTAATCATTTTATTTTGTATACTCTAGCCACTGAAACATTTTATGTAGTCGTTTTGACACAACTCAATGATCAGCATATTGAAGCACCTATCTCCTTCTTTAGTTCAAATATGCAAGGAGCTGAACTTAACTATTCAAAGGTAGAAAAACAAGGATTTTCTGTGTTTAAATCTATCAAACACTTTAGGCCATTTATCCTAAAAACACATACAAAAGTCATTGTCCCATTTTCTGCAGTGAGACAATTGCTAGTACAAAGGGAAGTAGGAGAAAAAAGAGCCAATTGGGTAACAGCCTTACAAGAATATGATATTGAAATTAAATCAGCTAAAATTGTTAGAGGACAAGGTTTTTGCAGGTTATTAGCACGAGCTTCCAATATTCCTGAACATCAAGATCAAGATAATATTTTTCAAGTGAATGAGATAAGTATCATAAATTCTGAATCTCAATATGCTAATCTGATCTTTTACTTAAAAAATGGGTATGCTCCTCCTAATCTCAGTTATAAAAGCAAGCATGCTTTAATATTAAAAGCAAAAAACTTTGAGATCATTGATGATGTGTTATTCAGAAGAAATTATGATTCCATTTTTCTAAGATGTCTGGAAAAAACTGAAGCACACAAGGTTTTTCCGGAATTACATGATGGACCAGGAGGTGGACATTTTTGAGGAGATACTACAACTCACAAGATAATTCATGCTGGATATTATTGGCCTACTTTGTTTAAAGATGCCCATGACTATGTAAGGAAATGTAAGACTTGCCAAACTTCCAGTGGAAGACAATGGAAACCAATCTTTCCTTTACAGCCAGTAAACATTAAACAACCATTCGAACAATGTGGACTTGATATCATTGGAGAAATTGTTCCACATTCTTCCAAGCAACACAAATACTGACGCAACAAAACTGAATTCGAACCCCTAAGGAGAGTTGGTTTACTATAATCGCTCTGTCAGCATTTCCTTTTGTTTACCCCCACGTGGTTCTTTATTTTCCTGGCAATTTTATTTATCAATTTTGGAGAAAGTTGATAAATAAATACATTCAGCAGCTTTTTATATGATAAATTGTATCTCCCGGATTATATATTTATCTTCGAACCTTTATAATCAAAGTTTAACCCTACAAACGTGTATTAATGCCGACACTCTGTTTTGACTATATAATAACCCTGTGGCCCCGGGCCCACATATATATCAATGGTCCAATCAAATGTCTGTATCGTACCTGGCTATCCTCCGCGCACCTTTAGCCAACAACCACCATCTGATGGCCCCTTCCCAGATCAACGGCTCTCGACAATATCGCTAGGCTTCCAACGTCGAACTTTAACGTGCGATGGCGCGCTTTGAACAGCGGTTTTGGGACTTCGCCTAAGCCACGTGTCGAATACTGAATGGAATCGCTCACGTTTGGAAAATACCGCCTGCTCCGCAAAAGCGATGTGATATGGGCAACCCGCCTTTGTAAATCCACTCGTGGTTTTGAACAGTGACCAACCCACGGTTGAGTCGGGTTTCGATATTCCCTTTGGTTCTTTAACTCACGTCTGATCCTCAGGTCAGGTTCCGAAAGCAACAACTCGGTCTCAGAAGTTTTACTATTTAAACTGTGTTCGCGACCGTGGATCCTCTACACAGGCCTCGCCTGTGCGGTTTTAATTTACAGGGTTATTCGGTAAATTTTGAGAAAACAATAGACAGAGATATGTGGAATTTATACAGTAGTTCAATTATACATTCACAGAGCTCAATCACCTCGCAATCAAACAATTCCTTCACTATTAAGGACTCAAAATGACTCTATGGCAATGCGCACTGAAATTATTTAACTGGAAGCAATTGTGAACACACAGATTTGATTGCAGAAATCTCTCTTCTCTTCTCTTCTCTTCTCTTCTCCTCTCTCCTCTTCCTCAATACATCCGAGGAATACAATTTATATACATCAATATGTGACTCTTCGGTTCCTCTGTGAGGACCGTTCTAGAAATTCAAAAGCCTAATTACAATTTATTCAAATAATTGAAATATGACAGATGGGCTAACTATTTGACTTCTGCTAACTCTAACTGATCTAAATAATGCAGTCAGCTGAGGTATTGACACCTAGTTGTTACAATTCAAATGTTTTTGAACCCTCCCAGCCACAACATGTGGACAAAACCTCCTACATTGCTGGCTAGTGTCTAATGCCCCTACATCAGACTCCCGAGGGAAATTTTCTTCATGGACTCCTGTTCATGAGCTCGTCCACTGATCTACCTATCTTCTGCAACATTCCTTCAGTCATCCCAGTGGAATCTTCCTCTGGCTTGTCCTTCCATTTGATTAAGTACTGAAAGTACTCTTGTCCTCTGGTCCTTTTGAACACTCTTTTGTCCAATATATTCTCTGGTTGCAATGGTTGTGCTGGAGGTAGCTGCTCTTTCCACTCAATCTGTCCCTTGTCTGCTGATCTTTCTTCTGCACCATCATCTTCATACTTGTACAAATCTGCAACATTAAAAATGGGAGATATTCCAACATCAGGAGGTAATTCAATCTCATAAGCATTTGCAAAAAACTTTCTAAGTATCTTGCATGGCCCAATCTTTTTGAACTTCAATTTGTTATACTGCTTCTTTGGGAATCTCTCCTTTCTGAACTATGACAAAACCAGATCTCCTACTTCAAAATGAACTTCTTTTCTGCTCAAGTCTTCTCTGCCTTTGTATTTGATGTTGTTGCCTTGTAGTTTTTTTTTCACTTGTTCATGTATGGCCTCGATCTCTGAAGCAAATTCTTCACCATCAACACTTCTCATCTCTGCCCTTCCCAGATTTCTTAACTCTGATATTCCCTTGGTTCGCATTCCATAGACAATATGGAATGGACTCTACCCTATGCTTCTGTTTGGTGAGTCATTATATGCATATTCAGCCTGGGGAAAAATATGGTCCCACTTCTTGGGATGATCTCCTACAAGACTTTTCAACAAATTTCCTAGACTCCTATTCACTACCTCATTTTCTCCATCAGTATGAGGATGATAAGCTGAGCTGAAACTCATTTTGGTACCAAGTTTCTTCCATAGTGTCCTCCAAAAATGACCCACAAATCTGGTGTCTCTATCTGAAACAATACTCTTGGGCAACCCATGCAATCTAACAACTTCTTTGAAAAACAAGTTAGCAACATGGGTGGCATCACTAGTTTTATAGCATGGAATAAAATGTGCCATTTTGGAGAATCTTTCCACCACAACAAAGACTGCATCATTCCCTCTCTGAGTCTTGGGAAATCCTAGAACAAAATCCATACTCACCATGTCCCAAGGCCTGTCTGGAATAGGCAAGGGAGTGTACAATCCTGCATTCTGGCTCCTTCCTTTGGCATATTGACAGATTTTGTAATTCTTCACGAACTTATCCACTTATGTCCTCATCTTGGGCCAGTAATAGAAGTGACACAGCTGCTCATAAGTCTTATCAATACCAAAGTGTCCAGCAAGTCCACCACTATGCTTCTCTTTGATCAAATTTTCCCTCATGGAACATCTTGGTACACACAGTTGGCTTCTTCTGAATAGTAAGTCCTCCTACAAGAAATAATCCAGCCACTGGCTTCTATCTGTTAAAACAGGGTTACCACATGCCTCGAATGCTTCCTTAAAATTTGGGTCTGTTTTATACAATTCCTTGAGAAAATCAAATCCTATAACTTCAAAATTAGTTTCTTGAACAAGCATGTGCCTCCTACTCAAAGCATCAGCTACTTTATTAGCTTGGCCACTTATATGTTTCAAAACAAAATTAAAACCTTGGAGATACTCAACCCATTTAGCATGCTTATGTTTCAACCTGGGCTACTGTACAATATACTGCAAAGCATGATTGTCAGAATATAATACAAATTCCCCGGACATCAAATAATGTCTCCAATTTTTCAGTGCCTGAACAGTTGCATAGAATTCCTTCTCATAAGAGGAATAATTTGTTGAAAATGCAGCAAGATGATGGAGCTTAGTGAAATGAAGTCGCCTTCACTAAGTGGGCCCGCAGGCTATTTTTGGCGCAAAGTCTATTTTTAGACATATGGAGCATGGTCCAGGGGTTGCAGTATGCTATTCTTGGAGTATTGGTCATGTTGGTAAAAATAGATTGACCTCTATTTTTAGACATTTAGGTCGAAGTCTATTTTTAGACTGCCTATCCTAAAAATAGAAAAGTCAAATATTATTTACCCTTAATAATATTTGGACTCTAAACTTCAGTTTACTCTCTTGGAGCACTTCAGTTCGAGCTACAGAAGTGGCTCATGAATCTGACAGAGGAATTACGCTATTCCTAAGGGTTTGGTGAGCTCATGCATGGTTGACTTCAGTTAGGACTTCAGTGGCAGAAGTTTGGTGGAGTTAATGAGACAGATGGTGGAGTTGTGTTCGGTTTAACTTAGTTGAACTAGTTGAGATTAGTTTAACTAGCTAATCAACTAGTAATGAGTAGAGTGAATTAAATATTATTTAATTCATTAATTAGTAACTCATTATTCAACTCAAGAACACATCAGTTCACTACAGTGCATGATCAGTTCAGTGGAGACCAGTGAAAGAGGTAGATGAAAGGGTGGAGTTAGCTATCAGTGGCGACATCAGTTGTGCATGAGATTTGCACCACACTTGAAGGAATTTCCCATGATGATTGCGCTGTCAAGCCAAGGAGATTCGAACCTTGGATCTCTATTTAGACAGGCCATGATTGCGCAATAGAGGCAGGCAATTAGTGGATGAGTTTTGAACCTGTGACTTGTTCAAAACCAAGCTAGTTTGTGTGTAACTTCATGAGATAGTATTGAGTACTTGTGAGGAGTATTGTGCTATGTACTGTTACATGTTCTCTCCATTATAATATACAAAATAGCTGAGGGGTTTTTAGCTATAATCTTTCCCCATACATACTGTGTAATGTGTGTGATGTTTTGATGATCTTTTGATCGCATACCGCTTGTTTTATTTCCGCATGTGTGATGATCTGAGTGGAAGAGATTATGTGTTGCATATGAATTCGAATTGATATGTGATCGGGATAATCTCGGTGGATAAATCTTCATTATTCAGCAAATTTCTACATGGTATCGGAGCTATCGGAGCAAAGATTGATCATCACAGTGATTTAAAACTTATTTCGGTAGACAGAGTCTGCATGCGGGCCAGGTAGCCTCTGGATCCATCCTTTCCTTTGAAAGGTGATACATCCAGTAAATGCCCCTGCAGTCAATCTCTGTGCTAGAAATAATTTTTTCTCACAGATCAAGAGCGGTTGAGCTTTGAGTTGGAATTCGAATTTTGCAGCAGTTTGTTTTCTTGGTGTCGGAGTTGAAAATGTCTTTCAACGGTTTGCGACTCGAATATGCTCTTGAAGGCAGTTCGAATTATGTTGCATGGAAAGATCGCATGGAGGCAGTATTAGAAGATAATGGACTGAAGGAGTTCATAGATACGGATGTCCAAAAGCCCACTGATCCTGCTGAAGTCGAGGCTTGGCAAAAGAAGATGGCGAAATGTCGAAGGATTCCGTTGGAGGGCGTAAAGGATCACATTGTATCCAGCCTGCATGGAAAAGCTTCTCCATATTTGATGTGGAAAGCGTTGACAGATCTATTCCAGAGTAAGAGCGACCAAAGGAAGCTGGCGCTCAAGGATAAGTTCAGAAACATTAAGATGGAGAAAGGCGACAGTATCGCCAAATACCTCACGAAGTTCACTCAATGCAGAGATGAGCTGGGAAGTGTGGGGAGTGTTTGTCGAAGATGAGGACATGGTGGACCTGGCTCTCCTTGGCTTTAGAAGGCTTGGCATTCATATCTAGATAGTGTCGATAGCGGGAAGATTCTTGCAGGGATGGGCGCCTTTGGGGCGGATCTCATGCCGAGGAGGAGATAAGGAGGACTACCGAGGACACGGATCTTCATCAGGTATCGATGAAGAAAATTATGCAGCTGCAAAGCAAGAAAGCGGAAGAACAAGAAGGCTTCTCGATGCAGTGCGAAAGAAAGAAACAAGACATGTCCAAGGTGAAGTGTTTTCACTGTCACCAGCACGAACACTATGCCACAAATTGTCCGCAGAAGAAGAAAAATAAGAAGGTTGTTGGATCTGCAGTGGGAGAGGCATTGGCTTCTCAATTCGAACTGGATTTTTCACTGATCGCATGCTTGGTTTCAAGTGTGGCGGGATCGGTATGGTTCTTGGACAGTGGTGTGTCATTTCACATGACCGGAGATCGAGATCTGTTTTCAGATCTGGAGGAAAAAGATCTTGGAGTGCACATCGAGATGGGCGATGATGGTAGATACAGTGCGACTGGTATCGGTACCATTTCCTTTGAGATGGAGTCTGGTAAACCTTTCATATTGAAGGAAGTTTTTCATGTTCCAGGATTGATGAAGAACCTGATCTCTGTGGCGATGTTGGAAGACAAAGGGTATGATGTGGTCTTCAGCGAAGGAAAAGCCTTCCTGCGCAGTAAGACTACTGGTGAGACCCGGAAGATAGGGGTTCGAGTCAAGAACCTTTATCAGTTGCAAGTAGATGGCTGCGCAACAATGGCATGCAAGGCGAGAGAAGTGGTGAGCCGGGATGATGAGGGCGAACTGTGGCATAGGAGATTGGGCCACCTTCACCATGGAGCTTTGAAGATACTGCAGCAGATTTCTACTGGACTTCCTAAGGCCACTCTTGCACAGTCAGATCAGTGCAAGGGGTGTACTTTGGGGAAGTATGTGAAAGCCACCTTTCACGAGAAGGATAGTCGCGCCATGACGATCCTTGAGAGAGTTCACATAGACATGTGTGGTCCTTTCTCTATAGCTTCGACAGCAAAGCACAAGTACTATGTGATCTTTGTTGATGATTTCTCTCGGAAGTGCTGGATCTTCTTCATGCAGAAGAAGAGCAAGACATTTTCTAAGTTCTGTGAATTCAAGGCGCTAGTAGAGAAGGAATCGAGGAAGCATGTGAAGGCTCTTAGGAGCGACAATGGTGGTGAATTCATCTCGGCTAAATTCAAAGACTTTTGCAGCGCAGAAGGGATTCGGAGAGAGCTCATCGCACCCCATAACCCACAGCAGAACGGGGTGGCTGAGCGGAAGAACAAAATGATCGTGGGTTCTGCACGGGCGATGTTGCATGATCAGGGCCTACCCCTTCACTTGTGGGCTGAGGCATGCAATACAGCAGTGTATGTGCAGAACCGTTGTCCTCACAAGGTTCTTGGCATGAGTACACCGGAGGAGGCATTTTCTGGCAAGAGGCCTGATATTTCTCATCTGAGAATTTTTGGCTCACCTGTCTACATGCATGTGACGAAGGATGCCAGAAAGAAGCTGGATCCGACCACAGAGGTTGGAATATTTGTGGGGTACACTGATACACCTCACAACTATCGGGTGTATTTGCCAGACAGTCGCAAGACTGTTGTGCGACGGGATACCAAGTTTCAGGAGGAGAAAGCCATGCAGTGTTCGCTTGAGAGGGAGCCACACTTGCATGCAGAGGAGGAGTTGTTAGCTCCCAAGGATGAGCTTCCGGATGTGGATCAGCCACAAGAGGAATTTCAGGAGGTGAAAGAAACCACCCATGCAGCGCCAACCATAAGAGGGTGCAAGCGCACTACAGAAGCTAAGCGACTGGCTCGAGATGCAGAGAAGGTTGTAGGACCACCTACAGCACAGCGCAGACAGAGGCAGTCACCAGATCGATACACTGGATACATGGCTCTTGTGAGTCAATGTGTCATGACGGAGCCATCCTCTTTTGAGGAAGCTGTGGAGGAACCCGCATGGGTAGATGCCATGATCGAAGAATATGATTCGATCGTCAGAAACAGTGCATGGGAGATTGTCCCAAGACCAGAAGGGAAATCAGTGGTGGGTTCGCGATGGATCTACAAAGTGAAACAGGCGGTTGACGGGAGTGTGGAGAAGTACAAGGTGAGATTTGTCGCCCGTGGCTTCTCACAGATCGAGGGGATCGATTATGAGGAGACCTTTGCACCTGTCGCAAGGTACTCTTCCATACGGACGATCCTTGCTCTCTCAGCGCAGATGGGGTGGCACATTCATCAGATGGATGTGAAAACTGCGTTCCTCAACGGAGTCATTGAGGAGGAGGTGTACATAGAGCAGCCCAAAGGTTTCGAGATCTTCAGCAGCGAGTCGCATGTGTGCAAGCTCAAGAAACGACTGTACGGGCTGAAAGCGAGCACCTGCGTGCTTGGTACACATGGATTGTGGCGATTATTTCATAGGGCTTGGATTTTCCAAGAGTGAGAGGATCTAACATGCAGTTGTGGTGGAGGGGAAGGCTGCTTTAATCATTATGTTGTATGTAGATGATCTGATTTGTCGGAGTGATGGCTGCATACTTTCATACGAGGAGGATTAACTTTAGAGAGTTCGAGATGAAGGACTTGGGCCTCCTTCATTATTTCTGAGATTGGAGATTTAGCGTGTTGATGGAGAATTTGTTTGTTTCTCGAGGCAGTATGCTTGGGAAGTTACGGAGAGGTTCAACATGCATGGGCGCAGCTGGTGACACTCCTCTTCCTGGTGGTTGGAGGAAGGAGGATCTTTACTTCAGCGGAGGTAGTGGATGCCACTATCTATCGACAGTTGGTGGGGTCGCTTATGTATCTAGTCAATACACGACCCGATATATGCTATGTTGTTAACCAGCTTTCGCAAGCTATGGTTAAGCCTACTAAGCTCTTCTGGAAGGCAGGTAAGCATGTATTGCGTTATCTTAGTGGCACATCGGGATATGGTCTATGGTACAGATAGGAGGATGGAGTGAAGCTTTCCGGCTTCACTGATGCAAATTGGGCAGGGAGCCCAACGGACCGTAAGAGCACATCTGGAGGGATTTTCAGCATTGGGTCGACAGCAGTTTCCTAGTACAGCAGGAAGCATAGATCTGTGGCACTCAGTTCAGCAGAGGTCGAGTACATGGCAGCAAGCTTGGCTGCATGCGAGGCTATTTGGATGAGGAAGATCCTCGTTGGATTGTTCGGGTTGCACTTGGAGCCTACAGTGATTTATTGTGATAACCAGAGTTGCATTAAACTCTCGGCTAATCCAGTATTTCATGATAGATCCAAACACATCGACATTAGGTACCATCATATCAGAGATTGTGTTCAGCGGAGAATCATGTTACTTTCATATGTTCCCACGGAGGATCAGGATGCTGACATCTTGACGAAGGCGCTCACCAGGAGCAAGTTCGAATTCCACAGAGGCAGGATAGGGGTTGCGGATAATCCATATCTTGCTGAGAGGGAGTGTTGAAAATGCAGCAAGATGATGGAGCTTAGTGAAATGAAGTCGCCTTCACTAAGTGGGCCCGCAGGCAAATTTTGGCGCAAAGTCTATTTTTAGACTATGTCTATTTTTAGACATATGGAGCATGGTCCAGGGGTTGCAGTATGTTATTCTTGGAGTATTGGTCATGTTAGTAAAAATAGATGGACCTCTATTTTTTGACCTATAGGTCGATGTCTATTTTTAGACTGCCTATCCTAAAAATAGGGAAGTCAAATATTATTTACCCTTAATAATATTTGGACTATAAACTTCAGTTTACTCTCTTGGAGCACTTCAGTTCGAGCCTTGGAAGTGGCTCATGCATCTGACAGAGGAATTACGCTATTCCTAGAGGTTTGGTGAGCTCATGCATGGTTGACTTCAGTTAGGACTTCAGTGGCAGAAGTTTGGTGGAGTTGATGAGACAGTTGGTAGAGTTGTGTTCGGTTTAACTTAGTTGAACTAGTTGAGATTAGTTTAACTAGCTAATCAACTAGTAATGAGTGGAGTGAATTAAATATTATTTAATTCATTAATTAGTAACTCATTATTCAACTCAACAACACATCAGTTCACTACAGTGCATGGACAGTTCAGTGGAGACCAGTGAAAGAGGTAGATGAAAGGGTTGAGTTAGCTATCAGTGGCGACATCAGTTGTGCATGAGATTTGCACCACACTTGGAGGAGTTGCCCATGATGATTGCGCTGTCAAGCCAAGGAGATTCGAACCTGGATCTCTATTTAGACCAGCCTTGATTGCGCAATAGAGGCAGAGAAGTAGTGGGTGTGTTTTGAAACTGTGACTTGCTCAAAACCAAGCTAGTTTTTGTGTAGCTTTGGGAGATAGTACTGAGTACTTGTGAGGAGTTTGTACTATGTATTTGCTGCATGTTCTCTCCATCTAATATACAGAATAGCTGAAGGGTTTTTAGCTATAAGCTTTCCCCATACATACTGTGTAATGTGTGTGATGTTTTGATGATGTTTTGATCGCATACCGCTTGTTTTATTTCCGCATGTGTGATGATCTGAGTGGAAGAGATTATGTGTTGCATATGAATTCGAATTGATATGTGATCAGGATAATCTCGGTGGATAAATCTTCATTATTCAGCAAATTTCTACATACTTTCTTCTGGTGTCATTCAGATTTTCACTGAAATATGCCACAGGCCTATCATCCTGACTCAACACAGCTCCAATGGCCTCTCCACTGGCATCACACTTTACTTGAAATGGTTTAGTAAAATTAGGCAGAATCAAAACAGGCTTCTTCGTTATCTTTTGCTTCAAAAATTTAAAGTTTCTTTCTGCTTCATCAGTCCACTTAAATGGTTGTTTGATCTTCTTTATTGTCTCAATTATGGGTGCATTGATCTTACTAAAGTTTCTTATAAACTTTCTGTAAAAACTAGCAAGTCCATGGAAACTTCTTACCTCAAAAACATTCCTGGGTGAAGGCCACTCCACAATTGCCTTAACCCTTTCTGGGTCCATCTTCAATCCTTCTGCAAAAACAACAAAACCCAAATACACCAACTCTTCCTTCATGAATGAGCATTTCTTCAAATTATCAACAGTTTCTCTTGGTGCAACTTCTTCAAGACATGATTAGGATGCCTTAAATGTTCTTCTTTAGTTCTGTTGAAAACTAATATATCATCCAGATACACTATCACAAATTTACCAATGAATTCTTTCAATACCTCATTCATAAGTCTCTTAAAAGTGCTAGGTGCATTTGACAACCCAAAAGGCATTACCATCCATTCATACAGTCCTTCATTTGTTTTAAAGGCAGTTTTCCACTCATCAACCTCTCTTATTCTAATCTGATGGTATCCACTTTTCAAATCTATCTTTGAGAAATATTTAGCACCACTCAAACAGTCCATCAAATCCTCAATTCTAGGCAAAGGGAATCAATACACATTCTCCAACCCCCATCTTTCTTTGAGCTCAATACTGCTGGTACTGCACATGGACTCAAACTTTCTCTAATCAGCCCTTTGTCCACCAACTCCTGTACTTGTCTTCTGATTTCCTCATTTTCCTTGGGAGTCATTCTATAGGCTGCCTTATTTGGCAGATTTGAACCAGGGATAAAATCTATCTGATGACTGATCTTTCTCACAGGTGGCAGCTCATCAGGTAAATCATCCACAATAATGTCACAATAATTGTCTAACATCTCTTGGATCTCTATTGGAAAATCAGAAATCTTTGTAGAAGTAAGAACTACTTTAGGTTTGCAAACTAAAGAAAAACTTACCTCTTCTTCTTCTATCTACTGCAGATATTCCTTCCCGCTCAGCAACAAGGTCTTTGGATCAATCACTCTGTTGGATGGCTCTCCTTCTTCCATGGGTATCAATGTATGATGTACCCCATCCTTGAAGAAATTGTAAGTGTTCTTCTTGCCATCATGCACTGCTGCTCTGTCAAACTGCCAAGGTCTACCCAGCAGTATATGACACACATCCATGGGCATTACATCACAGAGGACCTTATCTTTATATTTGCCCATTTGCAGCTCTATCTCACATTTTTCTTTCACAACCAGCTGGTGCCCTTTATACAGCCAGGACACCCTGTAGGGAGTGGGATGCTCCCTTGTCTTCAACTTCAACTTTTCTATCACCTTAGTGGAAACCAAATTGTCTATGCTCCCACTATCAATGACTAGCTGGCATCATTTCCCTTGGACTTTGCATATGCTCCTAAACAAAGTCTTCCTTTGTGCAGGCTCAGTGACTTCTTTGGCTTGCTTCAACAGGACCTTATTTACCACCAAGGACTCTCCCCTCTCTGGAAGAATTTCTTCTTCAATTTCTGCCTCCTCTCTAGCCTGGGCAACAACAGCATTTCTTGGTCCAGCACCCACATTCTCTGGACACTCATAGTGCTTATGTCCCACTTGCTGACATCCATAACACCTCAACTCTCTACCTTTGCCTCTGTCTCTACCTCCTCTTCCTTTTCCTCTGTAAGGACCCCTTCTGCCCCTTGCATGCTCCTCTCCAGATGCGTTCTAAGGTAAAATATTGTTAGCTCCATCCCTGGGTGTAGTAGGCTTTCCTCTGCCACCCTGACTTCCCTTTCCCCAGAAAGTACCTCTCTTCTTGGCAGACTATTTCCTCAGGAGTTTCTCCTCTGCTTTCAAGGCCATCTGGTAGGCCTCTTCCACTGTCTTGGGAGACAGAAGCCCAATATCATCTTGGATCTCCAGTCTGAGACCATTTACATATCCGGCAGTCTTCTCTGGTGTGTCTTGGAATTGCCCAGCTCTTATGCTTACTCTGTAGAATTCCTCTGTGTATTCTTTTACTGTCAGCAACCTCTGTCTCAGGTTCTGCATTTGCTTATATAATGTCAGCTGATAATCACTAGGCAAGAATTTACCTTTTAATTTAGCCATCATTTTGGTCCAACTCTTGATAGGTTGCTTGCCAACTCTCCTCCTTTCTGCCTGCACTCCATCCCACCAAAGTGCAGCATGTCCTTTCAGCTTTGTCACTGCAAACTTGACCTTTTTATCCTCGCTTATTTCTTCATAATCGAAGCATTTTTTCATTTCGTTTATATATTCCACCAATTCCTCTGGATTCAGCCCTCCTGCATAACTCGACACTTCAATTCTGGGCTTAACTGCAGACCCCAGAACAGCTCTAAGGAGCCTCATGTCAGGAGGAATTTCAACATTTTCTTTAGCTTCTTCTGTTTCTGGTTCCCTGATGTCTTCAGGATCTCTGGGTTGTCTTCGCTCCATGGCATCCATTCTAGCCTCGACCCTCTGCAACATCCCCAACACCTCTGCGTTGGAAACAAGTCTCCTTCTGCCAGCACCTCTACCAACTCGGATTGCCATGTCAGTTCTATGCAAAAACAACTCAAAAACAATGGCTCTGATACCACAAATGACGCAACAAAACTGAATTTGGGCCCCTAAGGAGAGCTGGTTTAGTACAATCGCTCTGTCAGCATTTCCTTTTTTTTACCCCCACGTGGTTCTTTATTTTCCTGGCAATTTTATTTATCAATTTTGGAGAAAATTGATAAATAAATACATTCAGCAGCTTTTTATATGATAAATTGTATCTCTCGACTTATATATTTATCTCTGAACCTTTATAATCAAAGTTTAACCCTTTGAACGTGTATTAATGTCGACGCTCTGTTTTGACTGTGTAATAACTTTGTGGCCCTGGGCCCACATATATATCAATGGTCCAATCAAATGTTCGTATCGTACCTGGCTATCCTCCACGCACCTTTAGCCAACGACCATCGTTCGATGGCCCCTTCCCAGATCAACGGCTCTCGACAATATCGCTAGGCTTCCAACGTCAAACTTTAACGTGCGATGGCGCGCTTTGAACGGTGGTTTTGGGACTTCGCCTAAGCCACATGTCGAATACTGAATGGAATCGCTCGCGTTTGGAAAATACCGCCTGTTCCGCAAAAGCGGTGCGATATGGGAAACCCGCCTTTGTAAATCCACTCGTGGTTTTGAACAGTGACCAACCCACGGTTGAGTTGGGTTTCGCTATTCCCTTTGGTTCAACTCACGTCTGATCCTCAGGTCAGGTTCCGAAAGAAACAACTCGGTCTTGGAAGTTTTACTATTTAAACTGTGTTCGCGACCGTGGATCCTCTACACAGGCCTTGCCTGCGCAGTTTTAATTCACAAGGTTGTTCGGTAAATTTTGAGAAAACAATAGACAGATATTTGTGGAATTTATACAGTAGTTCAATTATACATGCACAGAGCTCAATCACCTCGCAATCAAACAATTCCTTCACTATTAAGGACTCAAAACGACTCTATGGCAATGCGCACTGAAATTATTTAACTAGAAACAATTGTGAACACACAGATTTGATTACAGAAATATCTCTTCTATTCTCTTCTCTTCTCCTCTCTCCTCTTCCTCAATACATCTGAGGAATACAATTTATATACATCAATATGTGACTCTTCGGTTCCTCTGTGAGGACCATTTTAGAAATTCAAAAGCCTAATTACAATTTATTCAAATAATTGAAATATGATAGATGGGCTAACTATTCGACTTCTACTAACTCTAACTAATCTAAATAATACAGTCAGTTGAGGTATTTACACCTAGCTATTACAATTCAAATGTTTTCGAACCCTCCCAGCCACAACATGTGGACAAAACCTCCTACATTGTTGGCTAGTGTCTAATGCCCCTGCATCAGATACATCACTACAGCCACGGATTATTTCACAAAATGGGTAGAAGCAATTCCTTTAAAGGTAGTCAATTCTGATGCAGTCATTGAATTCATTGATCAATTCATCATTAGTAGGTTTGGTGTACCTAATGCCCTTGTTTTTTATAATGCATCTTATTTTTCTCGAAACAGTGTAATGAAATTTGTGCTCAAAAGAGGTTTTAAGTTAAAATATTCTGAAAATTATTATCCCCAAGGTAACGGTTTGGCTAAATCAACTAATAAAAATCTCATTAAAATCATCAAAAGAACTGTTGATCAAAATCAAAAGAATTGGCATAAGTCTTTGATTTTTGCACTATGGGCCGATCGTATAACTCAGAAGTCTTCAATAGGTACTTCACCTTTTAATCTTGTATATGGGAAAGAAGTTGCAATACCTTCAAACCTAGCACTCCCATCTCTAGCCCTAGTACAATTTATTGAAGAAAATCCTTCATCTTCTATCCAATTAAGATGTGATCAAATCCTCAAATTAGATGAAGAAAGGGAAAAAGCCAAAATCACTCATGTTAAACATCAACAACTTATAAAATCTTCTTTTGATGCAAGTTTTACTAGATCTAAAACATCACAAATCGTTGATTTTGTTTTGAAATGGGACAAAGCACATGAAGATAAAGGTAAACGTACCAAATTTCAAAATATGTGGCTTGGACCATTTCAAATTATTGAAAAGATAGGCTCATCTACTTTCATATTGAAAGATTTAACATGAAAGAGAGAATATCTTCCTGTGAATGGGCTTATTTAAAAAAAAAAAAAAAATCCTAAGGAGGCAACCCCTTCTTATTTGTATATATTCAGTATGCAAGTTTTTTTGTTTTACAAATAACGTTGTTAATAGTCTTCCATTGACCTTTTACTAATGAAAAGATCTTTGAGAAAATATTGTGAATACTTGTTTATGTAGATAGCATTTTTTAAGGAAATGATTACATTTTCGAAAAGTTAAATAAAATATGAAACTCTGGGAACTTATTTAAAAGTTTGTAAAGTCTTCTGAAACCTTGATTCTAAGTTTATAAAGTAGAGAGAGGTTATTTATAAAGAGTAAATACTTTTTCCAAATTTTGGCACTTAAAACTCTAAAAGGTCATCCATTGACTCTTAAGGAGAGAATCATTCACCCCATCCACTAAGTTTATGAGTTTTTAGAGTGTAATTCTAAAAAATGTGTCTGGTATAAAAGATAAGAGGTCTCATCATGAGCCTGCTTACCATGATCATAGGGAAGTAATCAAACTTACATTACCACTACTGCATATCAAAACAAGGTAATGGCTTATAATTATAAGACAAGGGGTCTCATCACGAGCCAGCTTGTTCAGTTTAGTTACAACCAGTGAATGGCATTGTTATCAGTTGGCTCTGAAACCAGGACAATGGCTTTTAAGTTAAAAGAGTAAAAAACAAAAGATAAAAAAACATATATTTATGAATTTATCTTTTAAAAAGTTATACTATTAGATGGATGGGATAATGGATGATTAATGGTTAAAAGATAACCTTGTCGAGACTATAGACGTTTCCTGGCAGCAGAGGCGCTACCTATGACAAAAGAGTAAATCACAAAGCTAAGTTGGAGAAGCCCCCTACTTTATCTTTATCAACCAATCAAAGCTTGATGAAACCAAAAATGTTTTTTTATTTTTGAAGGGATTAAAAAGAAATTGTAAAGGATTATTATTTATTCAGAGTTAGATTTTACCTAATTTTTCTGAGATAGTTTTCTTTGTCCTCAAATATTTCTACTTGCAAAAGATTTAGTTATCACTTTATTTTTTCAGAGTTAACTGTTTCTCCCAGTGAATCGTCAATTGTTGTGCTGTACAAACAACCCTCCCCATTTCAAATTTTTATATATTAATTTTTAATAAGAAATGGGTCCCATTTTCTTTAGGTGGGTATAGAATCAATAATTTTTTTGAGGAAATCTGATCTATCATGAAATAAAATCAAACCCCAACAAAAAAGGATTTATTTAACGAAAAGTAAATAAAACACATAAAGGCCTTTATTGAATTTCGCATTTTCAAATTATAGAATCAAATGTGTTATCATTCAACCCCGATGCGATTAAACAATCGCAAAAGCGCATATCACATCGAACATGAGTTCAAGTCTTCCACTTTGAAAAGTTCTGATGCGATGAACCCAATCGCAATCGCAAATTGGGGAAATCACATTCTTATACATCCTTTTGAAAAACTATGATGCGATAAGCCCGATCACAATCGCGAATCGGTAAAGTCATATCACAATTGATTATGGGTCCCTTTTGAAAAGCTCTGATGCGATAAGCTCAATCGCAATCGCGAATTGGTGAAATCATATCACATCTTTATGCACCATTTTTCCAATGCAATAACTTAAATCGCAAATCGCTCATCGCTAAAAATGCATAACTCATATCCAAAGACACTCCGCTAAAAATCTGCGATGCGATATCATTATTTCATAAAACGCGCTCCTCAATGAAAAAAATAAAATAAATCATTTGTACAAGAAATGCCAATAATTTGATATGATTTAAAAAGGCATCGCGCCGTCCATGCCAGCTCAGCAATAATCACACATCGCAAATGTAAAATGGGAATAATTAAACCTGATATTTGAAACTTCCGATCTCCGATATACGATTATCGTTGATAGAAAAATCTTAAAAGGTTATGGTATTAAAGCTTTAAAAGGAAAGTTATGAATGTGCGACGATACAACCTACAATGGCATTAAAATATCACACTATACAAGGAAATCATTAATAGATAATCATGGTTGAAGTCTGTCGTAGATTTCAACTTCAATGGAATAATATTTCTTTAATCCATCATCTTTATTGTGATTAAATGCTATTAGCTCCTCTCTGTTTGGTATTCATTATTAAAATAATTTTTCCGTCATTCTGCTAATATGTTCAATTGTAAAGACCTGAGGAAAACCTACGAGTCATGAAAATGTCTAAGAAATCCAAGAGAGCAAAGGTCCCCGTCATTCCAAAAGAGCAACCAGCTAAATTGGTGTTAGTGACTGATACAACCTGTCTGGGTCTTGGAAAAACTTCATGGGAAGGAGTTTACAATCTATTAGAAGAAGAAGATCCAACTATAATATCATAAGAAGAGCCGGAAGGAGATTCAGATAAAAAATATAAGGGCACTCTTAAAGAATTGGCATGCTCTTATCTTCACAAAGTAGCAACTCGCGCAAATGTTATCCCATATAATGACTTAGTGAGATGGGTTATAGAAAGCATCAATATAACAGACAGAGCATTCTTTACGTCAAATGGAAGGATGTTCGGGTCTTTCAAAGCAGAAGACATCAAAAAGATGTATCACTTACCAGACCCTCAACAAATCTACAATAAAGCATTTTTGGAAGACTTCGCCAAAGAAAATGAAGTGGAGTTAGATCCCATTAGAGATTGGAGGCATTTTCCTTAAAAAACATAAGCACGAATCTTCGGGTATGTACTCCGTAGAATCCATGCTGTCTCCTTATTGCTATGATGCAGCTGTGATGTGTAGATTATTTGGAACTGTCAACTCTGAAAAAATTTCTATTGAGATGGTACCCTTAATTGAAGATGTTGTTAATTCCGTCGACATCATGGATTGGGCAACCATCTTATCTGATAAAATGGCAAGTAAAATCCTCGACTATAGGAAAAATAGGTTTGTAACTACCCAAATAATACCACCATTTTACATGAGTGCTTATATCATTGATACCATATGTTTCAATTCTGAATTCCCTATCTTAGGTTGGAAGTGGACTCCTCAAAGTCCAATTCCTATCCACATTTATCATAAATATCTGTGGAAGTCCTACTATAAAGACCACATATACAGAATTTTTCATGGATTCATCCTTCCAGTTCATCAATTTATATTCAATAAAACCGCTCCAAGGTTATCCGATGAGGCCAACATTGACCTAACCTCAATCGGAAGCTGGTTTGGAGAAGAAAAATTCACCTATATCTGAGTATTCAGAAGTATCATTGATCCTAATGTTCTACCTTTGTACGTTCTCGACAAATTATTAGCCCAAGAAATATCTTATCAAATAACGGAGAAAGGGATGTCTAGAAATCTAAAAAATTCTAAGAAGCTGATGTGGCCTACATTTCCTCTCCGATGTGGATCTTTTTTTCTAAATGATTTTAAGCATGCAGATAAAGAAGCCCAAAAGATAAAAGATCTCAGATTGGCAACCATCCCCAAAAGACAGTACGATCCAAAGAAAATTGCCTTTAATTTTACATCTATGGTACAGGTTTCTAAATTCGAGAATGAAGACGCCGATTTTGATGATCTATTTTCCTCGGCCAAAGGATTTTCATAGGTTAAACATTTAGAAAAATTAAAGTTTGGAGCAAGTGGCATGGAAGAGTTCTTACAGTTCAAAAACAATAGACTACTAACAATACCTCTTGATCAGTTGAGAACTACTCCACTGCAACATGAAGAATACAGAGAAGAAAAGAATATTGAAGCAGAGCAGGAAAAGGAAAATACAAGAAATAAGAATGGTGATTCCTCTTAAATGGATATAAATGATCATTCAAAATTATTGAAGTAATGGGAACAATTTGATCAGCAGATCAAGGGCTAGAAAGATTCTCAGAATGTGTCTACAGTGCAATATCCCGCAACACAATAACCCATGGTGACTAGTGTTACAGTTGAAGGAACACTTGGCAATACTAATATCCGAGATGTTGAGATTTTTCCAGAAAATTCTTCTGAAGAAATTGTATTAAAAATTGAAGATATACCACCCCTGGATGTCTTCTACAATCCAAAGCATAGGGTTGTAGTTAGAAAACAAAGGAAGAAAAGGAAAATTGATCAAGGGCTATTTTCATCTCCCTAAGTTGAATTAATGAATGTTGTCTGGAAGGACTCTGAAGTTAATCATTCAGAGGATTTAACCAAATTGTCTCAATATGTAGAAGCTTATACAGCAACGACAATAGACAAAGCCTCCGAAGTCAATCAATTGATAAAGGAAAAAGATTAAAAGATAGCGCTACTGGAAGAAAGAACAACAGTGGATCATCAGAAAATATCACAGCTAGAACAGCAGTTGATTGAAGAAAAACAAAAGATTGAGCAGCTTAAAGAGAAATTGAATATTGAAAAGCAAAAGCTTGACCAACAATCTATACATAAATAATAGCAGTTGTCTCAAGAGTTAAATAAATTACAGGTGATGCTTCAACAAGAGAAGATGGCCAAAGAAGAATAGAGTGTCTTATTGCAAGCACAAATACAAAGATTTAAGGATTATCCTGAACATGATCAATTCAAAATGGAGGCTTTTGAATTAAGTAAAGCGTTGGCACAACAACTTGATATTTTATGTCATAAAATATCACTGGATGATCCTTTATGCGTAATAGCAACATCGCTCATAGAAAACGCAGTAAACACAAGACTTGAATTTGAAGATGCCGATGAGAAAATTGCAGGATTCCTCACATGGAAAGACACAAACCAAGGCATAGCTACAAATCTTCCCAAGATTCAGGAATCACACAAGGAAATTTTATTTTCATAATGGGAGACACAGTTTATTAAGGGAGAATGGGCTACTTCTAGAGAAAGAGCTGTAATGAAAAATTTAGTAGAATTAATTAATGACAGCTTATATGCGGCCAACCAGATTTCATATTGCATCCCAGGAAAACTCCCAAAGGTCAAAGAAATGGAGAAACAATGGAAGCAGGACTTAGCCAATAAGGACCAACAAGTCAGCGCAATACAAGGACTCACATGGGACACATTCTGGTTTTATTTAGTTAAACCACACAGCCAACAGATGACTACAAAATGTCTTTCTGATGCCATCGGTTATATGATTCCAGAACTGCCGGACGCCACTTATACCAGCCAGCTACATTCCCGATTGAGTCATCCTCCTGAAGTGAGAGATATGCTATCAATCTGCCAGCTGTGCACACCAGACATGAAATAAATACAATGAACCTGTTTTCTTGGAGGTTGTAATTCTATTTTTATGAAATCGGATCTCCGATTTTCATTTTTAGCGATATTTTTGAGATAGTTTGTTTTAAGTTTATTATTATTTAAACCAATTTCATGTATTTAGAAAGGGGTCCTCAATTTGTATTAATTTTTGACTTGAGAAGCTACACTTTTGTACTTTTGAATACATAATTTTTATTAATGGTGGATTACAATTCTACAATTTTATGAGGAAATCGTTTTCAAGAATATGCATTTTTGTTCTTCCTGAAAGCCGTTCTAAATAAGAAAGCGGGATTGGAGTGTGATTTGCATCAAGAGGTTACAAATGTATCTGGTATTTTTATCATAATCATGTTGTAAAATTTCTTTATGCAATGAAACATTCCTTTTAAAAATTGGTATTGTTTATATATATATATATATATATATATATATATATATATATATATATGCCTGTGAAATAATCCTTTGTTATATCATTTCCGAAAACTTTGAATTGTCATCTTTCAAAATATATGTAAGCGATATAAATGTATGAATGTGATATGTTATCATCATTACTTTGTTTAATTTCTTAAACAAAGTAATTATTATATGTGAATACATTTTTCTTTTGAATGAATAAGCCATCTATATGAGTATTCTTCTAAGAAAAACAAATCTGAAGTCGCATTTATTATATGATACTCGGGTTAATTAGAGTTATTTATATTTATTTAAGTTATAGATTAGATCAATTATCATTTCCATTACCCATTACCAATCATCAACCCATATATCATTGGGAAATTGGTCCCATATTATCCAGTCGGAGCTACCATCCCAAACGAAAAAGGAGTTGTACTAAGGTCCAGACCGAGTGGCTTTCCCCAATGTTTGAAGCTAGGATTTTTGGGGCTTCAACAAGACCCTAAATCGTGGAATGGTGTGGCTTCTTTCTTCCCGTATAAACCTAAAGTGAAGTTTTCCCATTCTTCTGGCAGAGCATTCATCACCATTGTAGTCGTCTCAATGTCAGACATTACTTCTCCTAATTCCTACAGTTTATCTGCAATACTCAAAGAGAATAGCTCCACCAATTTCTCATATATTCCTTTTTGATGATTTTAGATTTGATACATTTGAGACGAGAGAGTCTTTTATAGATTCTGTAAGAATCCTTTAGGCTCTTATATCTCCCTTCATGTGTTTTTCATGAATTTATTTTCCTTGTCTTCCATGTAGGAAAGTTTGAAACCCTAACCAGTTTGTTGCTTTCTTTGCAAAGAAGATATTTTGATAGATTTAGATAAATTCATAGATAGTTGCTTGAGAGTGTTACTTTCTCCTTCAACAAATTCCTTGATGATGTAGTATATATTCAGAAATTGAAGTCCTCCTTTTAACAATGTCTTGAATGTGAATCTTTTATGAAAAAAGGTTACTTTCTTGATTGAGTTGATTCTTTAAATGAGATAGGAGATCTTGAAGTAGCTAGAGATTCTTCCTTACAAATTGATTTGACTTTTCAACTGATCTTCGCTTCCTTTGTCAAGTAGCCCTTGAGATTAGCACCTTAACTCTAATACCATGTTGAGAATTTGGAGGGCTAGTGATTAATACAAAATTCTCTCCTTGATAATTACTTGTGATCTTACTTATGTCTTCTCTTATTTAGCTTAGTTAATCTTTGATCAATTCAATTATAAAAGTACACAAGACACAAAAATTAGGCTCCTAGAGCCAGGGCAAAACCTCTCCCTCTTAGAGAGGAAAACCCGCAAATAATTCTTCTTATAGATATTCAAATGACAAGTACCATGACCAAAACTCAGACCCCTGACCTAGATATGCTTCCAAGACCTTGTCACAACTTTTTCAAACGTTATTCTTCTTGTCTACATCAATCTCCACTTTTGTGCACTCGGACTAGAGACCTCAGTCTCCAAATTACACTTCTTGATGCTCATTCAAATGTAGGGACAGAATTATCTTCACTTGTAACTGAATTCCTTGAAATGAAGTTAGGAAGGTAAATCTCATATTTACCTTCCTCACTTTCTCCCACCTTTAGGTCTGCCTTTCTTCTTATAATCATTGTCTTGACTTCAGAAAATTCTTCCTTCAAGCAGACTGCCCTTAAATTTATCTTTCAAGAAATTTTCTTAATTCAGGAATCACACATCAAAAATCAGTGGTATATATGCACCCTTTTTCCTTGCTTTAGGGTCCGAGATAGGTATTGAGACAACGTTGATAAGTCTACACCTTTTATATCATGTACATAGCTCCTGAAATCTGCATTTCATGCACAGTAGAAACCGCATTGTTCTCCACGCTGACTTGCCTTATATATCCGCACTTATTCACCATAAAAATATCGCACTTCTCTTCCTCTTAAACCCACACTATTTTATGTCTTTTGTCTGCATTTTATTCCAAATAGAGATATGCACTTGCTTCAGTGATGTTCGCATACTTTCTTCAATGATGTCTGCATGCATGTTTGAGTAATGTCTGCATGCATGTGTCAGTAATGTCCGCATTCTTATTTCAATGATGTCCACATTCCTTACTCAGTGATTTCCGTTGTAGGTTCAGTGCAATCCACACTTTTTGACTCAGACATATCCACAACCTTCTTGTCCAAATGGCTGCAGAACATGTGCTATTTATATAGTGCCAAGACTGGCTTTTAGGCCGACCATTCAACCAATATTTAGGCCGAATTTCACAAATTTTATTCCAGCGTTTATCAAGTATATCTTCACTTCTTTTAAAGCTTGAATTCCATCATTATTTGAGTGCTATTGTGAGCTTCTTCCACAAGGTCCTGGAGCACATATTCCTAGACTAGATCCTTCATGTTTGAGACACTTAATTCTATTTAATCCTAGATGACAAAAACCTAATAGACATCAAGAAGAAGTCTATCTACATATTAAAATCTTGCTCATGAAACCCATGAAGCAAGTACACCAAAAATACATTTTGTTATCTTTGTCTTCTTCTTTACATAATTACATAGTCAACATGAAGAGCGACCTAGTTACACTTTTCAACACTCCCTAGTTGAGAGGGAGAGATAGACACATCATTCTAGTCTTCAATTAGGAAGACAGATTGGAGGATTGGGTAATCAAGTAGCATCTAATATTCTTTGAGAATGTGATGGGGAATTCAAGATAAGAGTAGTCGTGGACTAATATTCATTTAGGGTTAGCTACCCAAGATAATAATAATCCAATAAGGTCATACTTTGTGAACACCCGGGTGGAGTATATACCTTGGAGAGACAATGACATTATTGTTTATAAGTCATTTGTCTCACCAACATTGTAACACATTGTCTCATTGAGAGATGGGGTTGTTGGTCAAGGCCTTTCAATATGAAAATGTTGGTAGATATGATGCTATAAATATGTGATTACCAATATTATTATTCTTATGAGATTCTTCAGATTGAAAGTAACCATGTACCATTATGAATACCTCCCTAGTTAAGACGAAGTGCTAAAAAGTGTAACTAGTTTCGGTCTTCATAATGACTAATAATTATGAGTTTATGTAATGAAGAAGACAAATATAATAAAATGCATTTTAGTAAAGCTTGCTTCATGGGTTTCATGAGCAAGAAATTTTTATTATAGTTCAAAGACTTCTTATTGATGTCTTTTAGGGATTTTTCATCTTGTCATAAAATTTATAATTTATAATCATGTATATGAAGTGTCGATACACTTGCAAAGTATCATTATTCATTTGAATAGAATGCCTCAAGAACTTTTCAATTGGCTCACAAAATATGGCTCAAGTATGATGCAAATACCCCAGAAAAAATTAGCCTAACAAATGTTGGAGATACTCCTCTCAAATTCGGCTCTCAATTAGATGTAAAATTCGTCTTATAAACAGTCACAAGTATTCATATACAGGTTGGCTAATTACCTGTGCCTAACCCCTATATATACCCAAGAAAATTGCATATAATAGGTAACAAGACAGTTCAGATTAGTCTGATATTTGCGGACATATATTACAGTGACAAGGTTTGTGGTTTGATGCGGTATAGACAACAAAGAAATAAGTATAGACATCGAAGGAAATAATTATATAAAACGTAAGAAAAGAGGCTATCTTGAGTCTCTTTTTTGATCACTTGCACCATAGTCACCTCAGGAAGGTCGAGCACAGTTGCAAAAAGAGACAGGATGTGTGAAGATCAGTGTGCAGGTTGAAGACCATCCAACAAGGTTAAGTAGAGGTGCAAGGTGTGCACATGATAGTCTATGACAAGGTGTTGATATCTATATAAGGGTCGTATAGAGATTAAATAGGAAGCCAGCCGAGGCTAGGAGAAAAGACGTTATCTAGGAACCGATATTTCCTAGGGTCAGTGTAAAGGAGTGAAGAAAGGAGTACAATTAGAGATCAAGTTCTATAGTCCTGGTGCAGAACAGTGCAGAAAAGAAAATTAGCATAAATATCCAAGAAAAGAGCAGTGACAAGGTCTTGGAGGAATACAAGGGTGAAGGGTCTATGTCATGGTCATGGTACTTTTCAAATGAAATTCTATAACGAGAATTACTTGAGGGCTTTCCTCTCTAAGAGGGAGAGGTTTTGGCCTTGGCTTGAAGAGCCTCAAACTTATGTCTCATGATTTTGATAATTGACTTGGTGAAGGACATGATAAGCTAATAAAGAGAAGATCTAAGTAAGAGAAATAAGTTCACAAGTAATTATCAAGAAGAGAATTGAATTAAACTATGTTCTTCCAAATTCTCAACATTAATGAGGGAAGGGCTAGATTAGGAGGAAGAATATTTTCTTTTCCATATACCAAGTGAAAAGGAGAAGTACCTATAGAGACATTCTGAGTTATTCTATCAACCCATAAAGTTAATGTTAAAGCCTTATGCAATTTCTTTTTATTTTGGACAATATTTTGTTTAATGATCCTAATGAGGTTCTTGTTAGTTTATTATGCTAAACCATTTCCTTGAGGGTAATAGTTTGCAGAATATTTAAGTTTAAATACTCTATTTATATCAAATTCAGTTATATTCTTTCCTGAAAAACAAAATGCATTATAAAAAAATAAGTGCATGGGGTAGAACAAACATGGTAATGATGAATTGATCAATAAATTCAATGATATTTTCAAAATTGGCTACCTTTACTGGTATTGATTCGACCCATTTCGTGAAGTAGTCTATAACAGTTAGGATGAATTTATGTTGTTTGGAAGAATGAGGAACAACTCACCTATTACATCCAATCCCCATTGCTCAAAAGGTTGCTCAATCTTGACTGGTTGCAGAGGCAAGGCTAGTTTCTTATGTCTCCCTAAACAAGTTTGGAAAACTTTACACTTCCTTACATATGCATGAGTATCTTTCAATAAAGTTGGCTAGTAGTAACCAGCATGCATAATTTTATGAGTTGTGGTGTCTCCACCAAAGTGTCCACCAACTAGTTCGTCATGCAATTCCTGCAAAACCTTTTGTCCTTCAGGTTTTTCTAAACATCTTAACAAAACATAATCATAATTTTTCCTAAATAAAACATCATGAATGAGTTTGTATTGATTGGATTTCAGTCTTAAATATCTTTTCCTAAATATAAAATCAGCATATTTGGATTCAGTATCAGTAAGACATACCTCATAGATTTGAATAATGTTACTTGAGTCTTCACCGGCTGATGTATTAGAAGCTCCAATAATTAGTCTGCAAAAACCTTGACCTCTAACAATTTTAGCAGGTTTGATTTCTATGTCATATTATTACATAACAATAACCCAGATAGCTCTTTTCTCTCCTTACTCATTTTCGATAACCAATTTCCATATTGTTTGCAAAGTAACAATTACTTTGGTATGAGTTTTCAAAAGAAAAGATATAAAATATTTAATAGATTTGAAAATTGCAAAGTCTTGCTTCTCTACTTCGGAATAGTTTAATGCATCTCCCTAAAAATTTGAGTTGAAGAAGGAAACCATTAGGGGAATCTTGAGGTCTAAAATGGTCTTCCAAAGAAAAATGTACAACCAAAATAAAATTTATAAGAACCAATAGGATTCAAGATGATGATGTCAACCATGGGGGATGATTCACCATTTTTTAAGTAAAAGGATAAAAATTTTAAAATAATAAAATAATAAAACTACTTTTTCAACTCGTATTTTCAACTTATCTCTCAATTTTTTTACTCAAATTTCGAGTGGGAGTACTCGTTGGATGAAAAATTTATTTCCTCATCCAAGGAGTACCCACGTTGCATACTTTTTATGGACCCTGCTACACGAAAAATGAGAAATCCATGAAAAAACATGATTGCAATCACGTTTTTCATGTATTTCTCATTTTTTGTGTAGTAGGATCCATCGAAAGTATGAAACATGGGTACTCCTTGGATGAGGAATTAAATTTTGCCTCCAATGAATACTCCTGATTGAAAATTAAGTAAAAAATTTGGTAGATAAGTTGAAAATACGAGTTGAAAAAGTAATTTTTTATTTTTTCCCTCCAAAATTTGATGATGTAATCAAATCTTATTTTATTATTTCCACTATTATTTTATAATTTCCTTAGGAGGCCCATTTTAGACTTCAAAATTCCCCTAATGGAGAGCCTCAACCTTTTTCCCGTTGAGTTGTGTTAAAACTATCACATAAGATAGTTCGGAAACAAAAGTATACAAAATAAACTGATCACAAAAATTAGGACTTGTCAAGGTGGGGGCATCAATAATAGCTTGTTTGATTGATTCAAATAATTCCCTTTCATTATGTCCCCATTTGAAAATTGATTTTTTCTAAATCATGGCTTGTAAAGGAAAAATAATTTGAGAAAAAATTGGGACAAACCTTTTGACAGAATTTATTTGCCCAAGGAAAGATTGCATTGATTTCTTATTATGTGGTAAAGGAATTTCATAAATTGTCTTGATTATTTTTGGATCTATACAAATTCCTTCTTTGGAGACAATAAATCCCAGAAGTTTTCCTTCATTGAGGGCAAATAATGACTTCTTGGGGTTTAATGAGATTCCATACCTTTTTCATCTTTCAAATATTTGTTTCAAATCATGAAAATTATTGTTCCTTTTCTTGGAATATAATGTGATATCATCCAAGTAAACAACAAAAATTTTATTGATTAGACCTCTGAAGCCAATGTCCATCTCTTTGGAATGTTTCTCTTGCATTTATTAGTTCGAAAGGCATTTTTTGATATGCATGTGTACCCCATTTAGTTTTGAATGTATTTTTTAATCTGTCATCTAGATGTACAAGAATTTGGTTATATCGTGAAAAGTCATCTAGAAAAGACATAAGTTCAAAACGAGCTACTAATTGTAATATTTTCTCCATAGGTGGGAGTGGAAAATTGCCTTTCTCACATGCTTTATTCATATTTATAAAGTCAATACAAATACAAATATCACCATTCTTCTTCCTAACATGTACAAGATTTGAAACCAGGTTGGAATATATAACAAGAAAAATGATTTTAGCCTTGAGGAGTGTAGAGTATTATGATTGCCTCAATTTTGACACTTCCTTTCGCTCATTTTTCCTTCCTTTTGTCATCGCCATAAGCTCAAATAAGTGTTAAACTGCAAGTTTTGACTTGTAAGGTATTTTAATGACCTGTTTTTCATATTTTGTAATGTTACTTATTATTAGATTAAAATATGTATTTAGCTACAGAATTAACGCAATTCTGCAGCTGATCCACGTTTATGTAGCCGCCGCCATGGTTCGATGTGTTCTAAGGTACCAACTGAGTAGCAAAGTATGTGAGGAGGTGGAGAATCATCCTCTCATGGATTTCCTCCTATCCATATGACCCAAATCAAGCAGAAAATCACCCAGGTCCATAGTTAAAGGGACAGTCAACCAAGTGCTGGAACAAGTGAGGAAAGAGTCTGAAGCAACCACGCTTCATGATTTTCTCTCCCAAGTAGAAAATCATGAAGCAACAAATTTATACCTTCTATTTAGACTTTAAGATAGAATTTGTTAGTCCAAATAAGCGTAAAATCCTCAAGACAATTAATGACATGCTTTTATAAATATAGGCCAACAAATGTATTAGTGGTGCAAATTATGACATGATTGTGAACTTTTCAAAACTTTGTTTTATTCCTTGCTTGAATGAAGAATTATTCCAAAGCTTCAATGCGTATCTAGTAATGGATTAGATTCGAAACCATCTGTTGTGGAGGCCCCCTGCAACAGAGAAGGTTTTATTTTGTTTATGTTTTACATTTAGATATTTTCCATAGCTTCATTTATATCATTTGATATAGCTTCAAGTTTATGCTTTCAGTTTGTTATTTCCAGAATTCCGTAGTGTTATTTAAAGTAGATGCATGATTTTTTTTTATCATTTGATGTAGTTTCAATTTATGCTTTTATTGTGTTGTAGTCATTTCCAGAATTTCATCTTGTTAGAATATATGTTTAGATGATTTGTTTTTATCATTTGATTTAGTTTCAATTTATGCTTTTACTGTGTTGTAGTCATTTCCAGAATTTCATCTTTTTAGAATAGATGTTTAAATGATTTGTTTTTGTCATTTTATGTAGGTTCATCTTTCTTTTTGAATGGTTAAATTGCAGAAGTAATCTTATTTTTCTTTCCTTGCAGCAGTGGTTTATGGTAGATTAGTTTTTCCTGTGTGATTTATTTCAAGAACGTTGAAATATTTCATTTCCAGTTTCAATGAAGTTCCTTTCAAGTAATGGTGATTTGATGATTTACTTTTTGGTACAAGGATGAGAATGCTCTATAGTTTTATAGTGATTTATGGCCAGAACAATAATTTATTTATTCATTTCTTTGCTCAGTCTCAGTTACATAACATTTCGTTTCTAAAAACACATAAATATCAGAGTTTTTATTCTAGAGTTTTATTTTCTTATATTAGATTCTCAGAATTCTTAGATACTAACAAATAAATCAGTTAGGACTTTTCTTCAAAAAGATTTGTTGTATTTTTTTAGACTTAGTTAAATTAGAATTTAGTTTAGTTGTAATTCAATTCATCAATTTCATTAAGAACATACAAAATAAAAACATCTTTAAAAACAACCTTCATAAATACAATCATCATAATAAACTAAGTAAGAAAGGTTGCTAGCATATATAGTGCACTTGCACTTCATAATATTACCAACTATGGTCGATAATTTCAATAGCAATTTAAGAACATTAAATTGACTAAAAATTTTGGCGTCGTTGTTACACGTTATTTTGTCACCATGACATCTTATTGCCCATATAGGTTCATCACTACCTATATTATGCTCCCTTAGAAGTCAAAAACCCTAATGTTCCTAAACCAAATCTTGGAATTGGAGAAAAGCTCATTAAAACCCTTAAAATTCTAACCCTGCACTTTTCCTAGCTCTTTCCTGCAGATCCGCATATATTTTTTCTATAACCTGCGGCAGCTCCCACACGTTCTGCTTATAAAACCTGCAGACCCCCGTAAATAGTCAAATAAAGAAAAAATTAAGTTCTAGAAGCCCAGCTGGTCGAATATTCTCCCAACTAGAAGCTTCTAGACGTGCGATCAGTTTGATCTTTATCCCTCCACTCATGGAACTCTATCCCTCCACTCATGGAACTTATCCCTTGGTCTATGGAACTCACATCCCTTCATGAGAGGAATCCACCCCCCTCTTCATGGAACTAAAACTACCTCTATTTCCCTATAAATTGAGCTCATGTTTCAGTCTAAAGGGTATATTGTACCTTGCATATGGTAATTGTTGAAGAAATTCTCAAGAGAGCATACTCTCTACACTAGTTGTTGTTGACATGAGAATGATCACACACTTATGTCCATAACTTCATGCTAGTTCAAAGAGATGAAGGCTTGTCAAATAGAAGGAGGAACGATTTTTCAGGACCCCGGGAGAAACTTGTACGACATCAAGGCATCAAGTTGTAAAGTTACTCTTTTCATTCAAGATAATACATATGGATCTCCTTTTCTCATTGAGTTGTTGTTGTGCTTATTTGAATAATTCAATACTTAGACTCCTTGATCACTAAGTTAGATTAGCTATTCTTAATTATTATATGTTGTAGGTGCTTTTAATTCTTTTGTTTGTATTTGATTACAGGTTCTACTTACTAAAGAAGCCTCTTTGGAGCGACTGGATAAAACACTACACCGAACGTTGGATTTCAAGGTAGGGGCATGTACTCTTTCTTTGTTTATAATAATTTTGAATTGCAAATAATCTAGAGAAAATGATTTACAAATGGATTTTCGTTTCTAGCTATTCGCAGATTACTAAAGAGATTGCTCTTGTCCACAAGAGGGATTAATCCGCATAACAAAATGGCGACTCCACTAGGGAATAGAACTTAGTTTTCCCTTTTATTTTTCAGTTTGAATTTTAAGAGTTTTTTTATTTTGATTAGTCTAAAACTGGGTTGGGTAGATAACTTATGAGAATCCCTGAAAATAAAAGTTGAATATTTATTTTTTATGTATTTTTCTTGGCCTCCGCGGTTTTTATTTGAAAACAGTGCGGTAGCCTCCGCAGTTTTTAGTTCAGAACAGTGCGGTACCGCTCTGTTCTCCATTAGAACCTGCGGATCTATGGAAAAAAAACAAATTATAAGTTAAAATTCTCTTTTTCGGAGCCAAATTACATGATTCTTTGTGTTTGCCCCAGTCTACCTTAGCTTTTAAAATCTTATGTGTGAGTTTCTTTTCAGCAACTTTTCTATTTGTGTGAATTTTCATCTTATTTTCATTTTATGAGTGAGTGTTTGCCCTACTTTATTGTTGCTCCATATAAGATACCTTCATTTACCTTAGCTTACTAGTATGATGATTGTTCTCTTTCTGAGCCATTAAACCCATTGCAAACCTTACTTTTATGAAAATTGTTTCATTTTCATTTGCAAATTTAGAAGAGCTTTTAGCTTACTAAGGCCTGATTTTCACACCAAACCATTTTTGGATGTTTTCAGTTCTGCTGAGATAAGTAGAAATTTTAATTGGTTCGATCACAAACTAGGAGAAAACTTCCTCAAACTTTCTAGATAGACTTCAAAATTAGAGTTTTTCTTTTGATTTTGAATTTTATGTTTTTAGGAGTTTTAGATATTGTTTTCTTTTTGGAAATGGTTTGTTTAATGATTTGTAGTTTCTGATCTGATTGATAAGGGATTTCATTTCGAGTGAGTAGTTGATCATTTTTGCAAAATTGAGTTCTCAAAGAAATCGTCTTCTTTTCAAAGATTTTTTTTATGAATGAAAGAATTAGTGCTTTTATAAAATTGTTAAATCTCTCAAATTTCCCTTAAATAATATTCATTGAAAAGAAAAGAGTTGCACTTTTCATTTAGATGCATTTAGCGCATTTTTGATTCGGGTCATAAAACATCATTGAAGTTTCACTTCCATACCTTCTATCTTAAGCAACAGCCAAATTAAAAACAACGCTTTAATAAAATCAATCTAGATATTTTACATTTTCTAGGGCTCTTTTCCACCAACATAGCTTAGGCTAGTGTCTTAGAAGAGGTTGTAATTAACATTCCAAGACATTTCAAACAAACAAGTAGCAATCTTGCGGTAGGAAAAATTCAACTGTAGCATTTGTGCTCTGGGAAGCTCTTCTTAAAAGAGTCAAGCACGAGATCATGTCGGAACCAATGAGGCAATTGTACCTATCTCATTGGGAAAGATAGAATATGTGCACATATTAAAAATGGTAAACCTCGGATAGACCATTGTCGAGGAGCCTGGGGTCACTTGTTGGTAAACCTTGGATTATATCAAGCAGCCTTCAAGGAGATTGAGCTAGTTACTTTGCCCTTGCGTGTATATCGGATAGTAGAATATTCCCCCAGGTACATTTGTTCCCGTTGGTGACCTTAGTGGCTATAAACTTTAGGATTTTTTCCCAAGGTGACGGTGGAGGGAAGGTCCCACTGTACCTGGAGCAGACGTCGACTAGACTCACTTGGACTTTCCAGAGGGTACTCTTCACTTCGAGATGGCATAAGTGGAGAGACTTGCATTGGATTGTTTCATTAAGCAAGTTGTCGGGGTAACTGTTCCAACTGCCATTTCCACATTAGAATTCTACGACGTTGGATTTCATCACCAACTAGTGTTTTTAGTGTGGGAATCTATTGTTTTTGTGTGGATTGCTCTCTTAGATTTTGTAGGTGTGTGATCACTTTGATTATTTCCCTAGAGACTTTAGGATATTTTTTAGAAAATCTTAAATCTGAGAAAGGATAAACATCAGGGACTGGATCAACTGAACGCGAGGAAACATCAGTAATTATACATCCTGATTAGGAAGTAGATCAACCTCAAACAGCAAAGAGTTCTCAAAGTAAACTTACAATTTCTGAGCTAGTTGAACTTGCTTCCTGAAATTTATGAACCAGAAATTGAACCTGCTACGTTTGAGCCTACCTCAAAGTTCATCATTCCAACCTCTGGTCATCCTGATTCACCTCGAGTGAAGTTTCGCATCACTTAGAACCTTCCTCCTGGCCTCATAAGCATTGAAGAAATTACTGACACAGAAGAAGAAGTTGTTCTTCCTTCACATTAGGAATCTTTAGGTCTTAGGCCAAGTGAAACGGTTTACTATAGCCCTTTCAAACAAGATCCTTGGTATTCTTAGTTAATAGACTTTCTACATAATTATGGTATAAACTATTCGCCACCCCGAATTCCTTTTTACACCATACCAAGAGGTAATTATAGACCTTCATTAACATGTTTGGTGAGTCATCCATGTTTTCTGCATCACCAAAATCATATTTGTATGGTGGTTTGTATGTTCCTGCGAGATACCAGTTGCTTTCTAGTACTTTCTCAGGAGCCACTCCTTCTCCCCAAAAACTTATACCATCACCTAGTCCAAATGAATCACATACCGACAATTTGAACATGGAACAAGTTTACATGATGTCTGGAAACATTCCTAACCCTGACCCTCAAAGTAGTAACTTACCGCCTGGGGGGCATCCTCAAGGTAGTAGTTTACCGCCTGGGGGGCAACCTCAAGGACAGTACATACCTCAAGGATAGTATATACCTCAAGGCCAGTACATACCTCAAGGAAAATATCAAACTCAAGGTAAATACTCAATTCAAGGTCCACAACCTCTTCAAGGACAGTACCCTATGCCAGGGCAATCGTCTTTCCAAGGATAGCAGCCTCCTTTAGGGCCACAGTTCTACCCGGAACAATAATTGTTTCAGGGAGGTCAATATTTTAGTGGGAATTATCCACCCAACTATCAAACATATGTTCCAAATTATCAACCTGGTTATGGTCCATCTTATGCAGCACAACCTTCAATGGGAGCTCCATATCTTGGAGTAAATACGGTGTGGAATCTGACACAAAATCAACAGAATTTGCAACCTAATGTGCAAGTACCTTATAATCAACCTGGTCAGCCAATTGGTTACAGTCAAATCTAGAAACCTGTCCAACCTACACTTCAAGTTATACCACAGGTATCTGCACCTAGTATTGTTCAACAGCCTGGTCCGAGTACACATAGAACTCCACATCAAACTGCTGCACAAACCTCTGTTCAACCTACCACACTTATCCCTAGAATTTCGGCAGCCCCTCAAGTATCACAACAAATCCCTCAAGTCACTGCACAACAACCTAGACCCACAGTTCAGACTATTGTTCAGATGCCTACGGGACAACCTGGTACAAGTAAAATTGTAACAAGCCAACCTCAGTTTGTTTATCAACCGTATCAAGGGCAGTATCAATATGGACCTGTAACACAAAATCCAGTATACCAGCATCAACCGTACCCTGGTTACACGTATCAAATACCATCTCAACCTCAATATGGTCCGGCCAATCCCAGTTATCCTGGAGGCATTCCAATCCCAAATGCATAGGCTATTCCGAGATATCATGGATATCCTCCTCCTGGTACTAGTATAGTTCCACAAGGTTATAAATTTACTCAGCAGGACCCTAACCGTCGATTTCCATTCATAGCAACTTTGGATTTACCTGATTTGTCACGCCTAATGAATGATCTGATTTATTATCTTCCGTATTGGCTGCCAATGCCGAATAAGTTTCCCAGTGATATTCCTAAGTTTGAAGGTAAATCAAGAGAGGACCCCTCGAACCATGTCATGACTTACCACCTCTGGTGTTGATCCAACACTTTGATTGATGATTCCATTCGATTAAGAGTATTTCAAAGAACACTTATAGGTTTAGCTGCAAAATGGTATATTGAACTACCATATGGCTCATTCAATAATTTCAACGTATTAGCAACAGCTTTCTTAACACATTTTCAGTTGCCAGTCAGATATGAAAATGGCACAGAACTCTTGACTTCATTAAAACAATCTACGTCTATGTACATATCAGATCAGATACATGAATGGAGACGTAGAAGATGTTTAGTGGAAGTTTTTATTCCGGATCAAATCTTGGCAGAATGGTTCATCAAATCATTGCTTCCGAAGATCACTGAAGATGTGGCTAAGGGAGGGGTTGTTACAGAAGAACAGGTCATTTCTCAAGCTCAGTACTTAGACCTTGTATATGTAGAAATTATATGCACTAAGCATGCATATGTCCAAGATCCACCTGATCTCACACTATTTAACTTTATGCAAGATACTGAATCTATTCCACTTGTTAATCTTTTGCAGAAAAATTAATTGCACACACATGTGAAGCATAAACAAAAATTATCAATGGCACATAACACATTTTTTAACCAGGAAAGCCTGAAGCTGAAAACCCCAACTATATATTATGTAACATGGAGATCATATGACAATCTCATACAAACATACAAAGCTTATCACAAGCTCTCAGTACATTACAATCGTCATACACTATACAGGTCTAATCTTGCAAATCCATGCACCGATTTTTGCCACTTGCTAGCTTGCTTCCACTGCGCAATCCCGGCTGAAGAATAGCTCTGAATGAATTCGAAATACTCTTGGATTGACTGCGCAATCCTCATTGGCATCTCCACTGTGTGTTTGATGCAATCAATGCATCACTAATAGTCACAATAGATAGTCTATCTTGCCCTTTCACCTATCTCTCCACTGGTCTCCACTAAAACTGCCATGCACTATAGTTAACTGATGTATTGTTCAATTGATTAATGAGTTATTATTTATGAATTAATTAACTAATTAATTCACTCCACTCTCACTAGTGTACCAATCAGTTATACTAGATACAACTAGCTCAACTGAGTCTAACTGAGTTAAACTGAATACAACTACATAACTACTTCTTCCAACTGTATCATAACTCTGCCACTTGAGTTCTAAATGAGTCCTCCATGCAATAGCTCCAGTAAACCCTCAGGAATAGCGTAATTCCTTATGTCAGCTGTTGTGACACATCTATGCACTAAACTGAAGTGCTCCAAGAGAATAAGTTGATGTTTAGAGTCTGATTATTATTAAGAGCTAATAATAATCGACTTGCATCTATTTTTAGATTGACGATCTATAAATAGACTTCGCCCAATATTCTGAAAATAGAATTTCATCTATTTTTCCAACTTGATCAGCCATCCACAAATAGCATCCTGAAACTTCAGAAATATGATCGACATGTCTAAAAATAGACTTGCGCCAAAAATAGCCTGCGGGCCTACTTAGTGAAGGTGACTCTTTTCACTAAGCTCATCATCTTGTTGAATCTCAACACTCCCTCTCAAAAATATAGGGATTATCCTTCACCCCGATCCTACCTCTATGGTATTTGAATTTTCTCCTGGTGAGCGCCTTCGTCAGAATATCTACATCCTGATCCTCTGTGGGAATGTACTGAAGCAACATGATCTTCCGCTACACAGAATCTCTGATATGATGATACCAGATATCAATATGTTTAGATCTATCATGAAACATAGGATTAACCGAGAGTTTAATGCAACTCTGATTATCACAATGAATCACTGTGGGATCTATATGTGAACCGAACAAACCAACCAGAATCTTCCTCATCCAGATAGCCTCACATGAAGCGAAAATTGCTGCCATGTATTCTGCTTCCACTGAACTGAGCGCCACAGATATTTGTTTCCTGCTGTACCAAGAAACTATCGTAGATCCGATACTGAAAATCCCTCTTGATGTGCTCTTTTTTTCTGTTGGGATTCCTGCCCAATCTTCATCCGTGAAGCCATGCAACTTCACCTCATTCGTATTTCTGTACCATAAACCATACTCAGATGTGCCCCTGAGATATCTCAGGACATGCTTGCCTGCCTTCCAAAAGAGCTTGGTAGGCTTAACCATCACTTGTGAAAGTCGGTTCACCGCATAGCATATGTCCAGTCTTGTATTGACTAAATACATGAGCGAACCCACCAACTGTCGATAAACAGTGGCATCCACTACCTCTGCCGATGTAGCATCCTCTTTCTTCCAATTTCCTGGAAGACGAGTGTCGATAGGCTTGCAGCCTTACATGTGAAACTTCTCCAATATCTCCCGGGCATACTTTTCTTAAGACACAAACAATTCACCTTCCCGCTGCCATATTTCCAATCCAAGGAAATAATGAAGGAGGCCTAAATCCTTCATCTCAAACTCATTTGCAAGATCAGCCTTGCATGAGTGTATCAACTGCTCATCACCTGCTAGTATCAAATCATCAACATAAAGTAGAATGATCAAAAACTTACCCTCAACCACAATCTGGTACAGGTTTGCATCTACCTCACTCTTGGTGAAGCTAAGTCTAGTGAAATAGTTGTCGATCCAAGTGTACCAAGCACAGGGTGCTTGTTTCATCCCATACAACGCTCTTTTGAGCCTGCACACATGCAACTCGCTGCTGAAGATCTCAAATCCTTCAGGCTGCTCAATGTACACCTCTTCCTCAATTATCCCATTAAGGAACGCAATCTTCACATCCGTCTAATGAATGTGCCAACCCATCTGCGTTGAGAGAGCAAGGATAGTTTGTATGGAAGAATACCATGCGACAGGTGCAAAGGTTTCTTTACAGTCAATCCCCTCAATCTGTGAGAAGCCCAGGGCAACAAATCTTGCCTTATACTTCTCGACGCTCCCATCAGCAGCTTGCTTTACCTTGTATATCCATCTTGATCCTACAACCGATTTTCCCAGCGACCTTGGAAAAATCTCCCAAGCATTGTTTCTGACAATGAAGACATACTCCTCCACCATGGCATCTACCCATGTGGGCTCCTTCACTGCTTCTTCAAAAGAAGATGGCTCTGTCACAATACACTTGCTCATAAGAGCCATGTATCCAGTATATCGGTCAGGTGACTGTCTCTGTCTGCGCTGTGATGTAGGAACTCCTACATTCTGTGCCACATCCACCTTTAGTCTCTCAGCTTCTGTGGCACGCTTCCTGCCTTGTCTGATGTTTGGTTCTGCATGAGTGGACTCTTCCACTCCATGAATCTCCTCCTGTGGCTGATCCACATCCAGAGGCTCATCTTTGGGAACAAGAAGTTTCTCTTCCGCATGCAAGTGTAGCTCCCTCTCAAGCGATAACTTCATGGCTTTCACCTCATTTAATTTTATAGCCCGTTGCATAACAGTCATCTGACTGTTTGGAAAATACACACGATAGTTATGGGGTGTTTCTGTGTACCCCACAAATATCCCAACTTCTGCAGTCGGCTCTAACTTCTTCCTGGCATCCTTCGTCACATGAATGTAAACAGGTGAGCCAAAAATCTTCAAATGATAAATATCAGGCTTCTTACCAGTAAAATCTTCCTCGGGTGTACTCATGCCAAGTACTCTATGAGGACAATGGTTTTGCACATAAACCGCAGTGTTGCATGCTTCCGCCCACAAGTGCATAGGTAGGCCCTAGTCATGCAGCATCACTTGTGCAGCACCCACGATCGTTATGTTCTTTCTCTCCGCGACCCCATTCTATTGTGGGTTATGAGGTGCTATGATTTCTCTTCGAATTCCTTCTTTGCTACATAAGTCTTTGAATTCGCCCGAGATGTATTCACCACCATTATCGCTCCATAGAGCTTTCACCTGCTTCCCCGACTCCTTCTCCACCAATGCCTTGAACTCACAAAACTTTGAGAATGTTTCACTCTTCTTCTGCATGAATAAGATCCATCATCTACAATAAAATTCATTAAAAAATATCACATAATACCTGTGTTTCGTTGTTGAAGCAACTGAGAATGGTCCACACACGTCTGTGTGAATTCTCTCGAGGATCACCGAAGCACGATTCTCCTTCTCATGAAAGGTGGTCTTCACAAACTTACCCATTGTACATCCTTTGCACTGATATGACTGCGCAATAGTACCCTTGGGAAGTTCAATAGAAATTTTCTGCAAAATTTTCAAAGCGCCATGGTGAAGATGGCCCAATCTCCTGTGCCATAACTCGCCCTCATCCCGGCTCACCACTTCTTCTGCTTTGCCACCATTGCAGCGCAACCATCTACCTCTAGCTTATAGAGATTCTTAATTCGAACCCCTATCTTCTTGGTTTGACCCATTGTTTTATGTCGAAGGAAAGCGTTTCCCTCATTGAAAACAACATCATAACCCCTGTCTTCCAGCATTGTGACTGAGACCAAGTTCTTCTTCAGACCTGGAACATGCATGACATTCTTCAATGAGAATGGATTACTGGACTCCCTCTCAAAGGTAATGGTCCCAATTCCAGTCACACTGTACCGACCATCGTCGCCCATCTCTATATGCATCTGGAGGTCCTTCTCCTCCAAGTCACTAAACAACTCTTTGTCTCCGCCGTCCTGGAAAAGGAAGCGCACCACTGTCAAGATGCACGTCCCATGCGGCTTGAAACCAAGCATGCAATCAATGAAAAATCCGGCTCAAATTGCGAGGCTAAGGCCTCTCCGAAATTTGCCAGAATCTAGAAACCTTCTTATTCTTCTTCTTAAACGGGCAGTTAGTGTCGAAATGTCCATGCTGGTAACAGTGAAAACACTTCACTTTGGACAGTCACCTTCCTTGCCTTTCACACCGGATTTAGAAGGATTTTTCTTCCCTTCCCTTTCCTTGATTTGGCAGCCAAAAGCAATTCTCTTCATCTTCATTCTTCGATGAAGATCCATCCCTGGTACCCCGCCTTATCTCCGCCTGCACAAGATCCAACCAAAGTCGCTCCCATCCCTGCAGTTTCTCCCATCCATTGATAGAGTCTTCGTAGCTATGCCAACTATTTTTAAGCCCAAGGAGAGCCAAGCTCACCAAGTCTTCATCATCAACAGTAACCCCCACACTTCCCGGTTCATCCTTGTAGTGGACAAACTTCGTGAGGTATTTTGGAATACTGTCGCCCTTCTCCATTTTTATTTTTTCGAGCTTGTCTTTAAGCGCCAACTTCCTCTAGTCACTTATGCTTTGGAAAAAATCTGTCAAAGCCTTCCCATTAAGAATGGAGTGGCTTTCCTGTGAAGGCTGGACACAATATGGTCCTTCACACCTTCCAACAGAATTCTCCTCGTCTTTGCTGTCTTCTTTTGCCATGCGTCAAGTAATGCAACATCGCTAGATCTCGGCTTAGGAACATCGCTATCGATGAACTCCTTCAGTCCATTATCCTCCAGCACTGCCTCCATCCTGTCGTTCCAGGCTATGTAATTTGAGCTCCCATCAAGGGCATACTCCAATCGCAACCCATTGAAATCCATTTCAATGTATACTCAACTTCTGCACCAAGAATCTTCTGTAGCAAATTCGAATTGTCCACCAGCACAAAATCACTTTACAATTTCAATCTTCAATTAACAATGCTTCGATACCATGTAGAAATTATATGCACTAAGCATGCATATGTCCTAGATCCACATGATCTCACACTATTTAACTTTATGCAAGATACTGAATCATTCCACTTGTTAATATTTTGCGGAAAAATTAATTGCACACACATGTAAAGCATAAATAAAATAATCACACATAACACAATTTTTTTTTTTTAACCGGGAAAGCCTGAAGCTGAAAACACCAACTATATATTATGTGTCATGGAATCATATGACAATCCTCATACTAAACATACAAATCTTATCCTGATCTCTCGATGCAGTGTAATCGTCATGCCTATACGGGCCCTAATCTTGAAATCCATGCATAGATCTTTGCCACACCGCTAGCCTACCTCCATTGCGCAACCCCTATTTAAGAATAGCTTTGAATGAGTTTTAAATACTCTTGGATTGGTAACGCAATCCTCATTAACATCTCCTTTATTGTGTTTGATGCAATCAATGCATCACTAATAGTCACAACAGATAGTCTATCTTTCCCTTTCACCTATCTCTCCTTTGGTCTCCCATGGCTTGTCATACTATAGTTAGCGATGTATTGTTCAGTTGATTAATGAGTTATTATTTGTGAATTAATTAACTAATTAATTCGCCCCACTCTCACTAGTGTATCAATCAGTTAGACTAGATACAACTAGCTCAACTGAGTCTAACTGAGTTAAACTGAATACAACTCCATAACTACTTCTTCCAACTGTCATAACTCTGCCACTTGAGTTCTAACTGAGTCCTCCATGCAATAGCTCCAGTAAACCCTCAGGAATACCGTAATTCCTTCTGTCAGTTGTTGTGCCACATTTTTGCACTGAACTGAAGTGCTCCAAGACAATAAGTTGCTATTTAGAGTCTGATTATTATTAAGAGCTAATAATAATCGACATGCATCTATTTTTAGATTGACGATCTATAAATAGACTTCGCCCAATATTCTAAAAATAGAATTTCATCTATTTTTCCAACTTGATCAACCATCCACAAATAGCATCCTGCAACTTCTGAAATATGGTCGACATGTCTAAAAATAGACTTGCGCCAAAAATAGCCTGCGGGCCCACTTATTGAAGGTGACTCTTTTCAGTAAGCTCATCATCTTGTTGAATATCAACATTATATACACAATCTGGTACGTTATATGAAAAAATTCCTAACCTACCACGTTTTGGTCAAATAACTGCAACTCCTTCAGGGTCTCATGCTACAGATGGTGTAATTGGTTTAGTTAGCGCTAATAAGAGTAAGAATAAGTCCTCAAAAACTACTTCTCCTATCATAATTTTACCAGATTCACCGAAAGGAGATTCTTCCCTTGAAACTTCTACCGACATTCATGTTGTAGATTCATCTATAGCTAAATCCAAAACCGGTAATAAGGAGAAAGGAAAGAATGAAAACAAACAAACTTCGTCTCCCAAAGAGAAAACCGAAAAGAATGAACCATCTGATGATAAGCAGAAACCTCGTTATCCTTAACTTATATGTGACAAGGATCACTTTACCAAAGAGTGCCCGCATCGATTTGAGGTCTCTAAATTCGTCAAAGGTTCACCCACACCCCCTATCTTGAAGGATCCTTTCCTACTCAAGATAGAAAAATGATAGGATCTTCTTCAAATTCATCGGCACATATTTTAATGATGTCTGAAGTTATGGTTGCGACATGATCGCAAGATTATGGAAGTAAAAATATTGTAACTGGTAAAGAGATAGAATATTTTAATTCAACACCAGCTGTATCTCCTTCGGTTTCCGATCCACTTCATATCTAGAAACCTAATCCTGATCTAGTGATTAAACCGTCTGCTAAAAGTGTACTTCGAAAATCAATTTTCAATCCACATGCGAGAGCTGCTCATAACTACAACATTGTTGAAGACTTGGCGATATCCCCTTCAGAAATGTTGGCCTTAGAAGTGCTACAACCATGTCTAGCACAAAGGAAACTACTTTTATCATCCATTGGAACTATATATCCTCAGGATTCTAACCTAATAGTCTTTGATCTAGAAAAATTTACACCGAGACTCCCTCATTAGGTGGATTTGTATATTCCAGTATTAGTAAAAAACAAACAAGTTTTTCGTACTGTAATTGATGAGGGGCCATCCATGTGTATAATGTCATTAAATTGTTGGAAAACTCTTGGTTCTTCGACACTCAACCAATATCCAACAATCCTTAAAGCTTTTTATGGAAGATTATTCCATCCATTTGGAATACTCTAGGATTTACCTATAGAACTAGAAGGCAAAACTGTTAATCTAGATGTGGAAGTTGTTGATGCCCCTCTGGATTACAACTTTCTTTTGGGTCGTAGTTGGTCTTATTCCATGATTGTTGTCGCTTCATCCTTATTTCGGTTAATCATGTTTCCTCATAAAGAAAATATTTTGAAAACCGATCAGTTGTCATATTATTTGTCTGACCCTGCTTCTACAGACAGTATCCAACATGTTGGAAAATTGACTATCCCATATGAAGATGTTGGTGTAGGTTTAGTAAAGGACTCCGCTTTGATGGGAACTTTCTCTATGCCTCCACCCAACGTATTGCATACCATTTCCAACATCAATATGATTTCATCAAGCACTATACCATTCGATGACACTTGGGTAGTGCCTTCAGAGTCAGAAATGGATTCTTTCAATGGCGAGATGCCTTTGAGTCCTTTTGAGATGGCATATGAGGAAGTACAGTCGTTTTGTGACACACTTTCAACTAATCCTGATCCAATGAATGTGATCACCGAAGAATATTCTTCACTATCAAGCTCGGCCTTGACATCACTTTCCGATCCTTTTCAACAAGTGTTTCACAATGATGAAAGTATTCGCGAAAATTTGTCTATGGATGAATTACCCTGGGATGATCTTCATCATAGATCTTCATTTTTACCTGAACTTGATAGGTTTGAAAATTATTTTTCTTCCATTTTTATGATTTATTATGTCCACGAACCACAGAATCCCATAACGATTACAAATTCGGATTCTAAGATTAATTTGGGAAACATTTATACAACTATTCCTATCGACATATAATTTAAACCTGGAATTGTTGAAAACATTCATATAGGTGCTTCTTGTACAATTGAAGAGATTAATACATATAAATCCCTATTTTAAAAATTCTGAGACATATTTGCTTGGTCTTACGAAGGGATGCCAGGAATCGATCCAAAGATTGTCGTTCATGAAATAAAGACATACCCGGATGCCAAGCCTATTAGACAAAGATTACGTCCAATACATCCGAGAAAAGTTGCTGCTATTAAAGCTGAAGTTGAAAAACTACTGCGAGCAGGATTTATTTATCCAATCCCATTGACATATTGGGTATCTAATATAGTTCCTGTTACCAAAAAACAAGGGACTATAAGAGTATGTGTTGATTATAGGGATATTAATAAAGCATGTCCAAAAGACAATTATCCTACACCATATATCAACCAAATTATTAATGATTGTGTCGGAAATGAAATGTTCTCATTTATGGATGGATTTTCCGGATATAATCAAATCAACATACTCCCTGCTGATTAACCAAAAATAACGTTTATATGTCCTTGGGGAACATTTGTTTATTGAAAAATACCTTTCAGATTAAAAAACGTTGGTGAAACTTTTCAAAGGGAAATTTCTTATGCTCTTCATGATATCAAACATATTGTACAGTCGTATCTGGATGATTTACCTGCTCACTCATTACACAGGGACGATCATCCTACTCACTTACGAGCTATTTTCATGAGATGTAGGCATTACAAGATTCGTTTGAACCCCTCAAATGTGTTTTTTGTGTTCAATCAGGATGATTACTGGGATCCATCATTTCGAAATCTGGCCTTCATGTCGACCCCTCGAAGGTTGAGGCCATCATAAATTTACCTCCTCCTTCCACACTTCACCAACTCCAAAGTTTGCAAGGGAAAACAAACTTTCTACGTAGACTTATTCTGAACTATGTTGAGTTAACAAAAGGTTTTACCCAATTGTTGAAATAGAATGTTCCTACTATTTGGGATGAGATTTCCAATCGATCTTTTGATGCTCTAAAACACGTGTTAACCCATGCACCGTTATTGCACCCACCCAATTACAACCAGGACTATTTTTGATACTTAGCAACCTCTAATTCCACCATTGGAATGGTTCTAGTTCAAGAGGATGAATCTCAAAATGAGCATGTGATCTATTATCTCAGTCGAAATATGAATCTGACCAAAATTAAACATTCGCATGTGGATAAATTGGCCTTGGTAGCAGTTCAAGTTGTCCAATGATTTCGTCACTACATATTGTTACGAAAGACAACTGTGATATCTAATTGCAACCTGATGATGTATATTTTGAGAAAACAATTAATCGGGGGAAAATACTCTAAATGGATTTTCATCCTACAAGATTTTGATTTGGAATTTGAGAAATCTAAATCAAAGAAATCACTGGTGTTTGCAGAACTTATGTGTGACTTTCCCAATACTGAGATGGAAACTGTGGTAGAGAATCCCATCGCAAATGAATCTCTGTTTCTTATCAGTAATTTATATCCATGGTATGGAGATATCATCATTTATCTTCAAATCCAAACCTTTCACCTAGAGCTTTCACGTTCAAATCGACGAAGAATCTGGTATAAATCCCAGCAATACAATATTGTTGGGGACACACTTTATCGTCGTGGTGCGGATTCTATTTTTAGACGTTGTATAACTCATGAAGAGGCTGAAAGGGTTTTGAATGACTGCCACTCTGGAGCGTGTGGTGGTCATATGTCTGGGTTTGCCACAGTCCAAAAGATATTGTGCGCTGGCTATTTTTGGTCTTCATTGTTCAAATATTGTATTATTGCGGTCCGAAAATGCCACAATTGCCCAATTTTTTATTGAAATATGCGTGTAGCTCCAGCTCCTCTCCACCCAATAATTGATGTCGGTCCTTTTGAGAAATGGGGCATTGATTTCATTACATGTAACCCTGACTCGGCCCAGGGAAATGGGTATATTATTTTCGCTGTAGATTACTTTACCAAATGGGTCGAGGCAATGCCTACATTCGCGGAAGATGGAAAAATTGCAACTATGTTCGTATTCAATCATGGGATTTCTCATTTCAGTGTACCCTAAGCTATTATCACAAACCATGGGAGTCATTTTCGAAATATAATGATGACCGAACTTTTCGATCAACTTGGCCTGCACCATGATAACTTTACTCCATATTACCCACATGCTAATGGTCAGGTTGAAGCCGTTAATAAAGTTTTAACCACCATGATTAAACGGATTATCGAAACTCACAAATTGAATTGGAACACCATGCTTTTTTCGGCATTATGGGCATACCAAACCTCAGCAAAAACTGCTACAGGGTTCACTCCTTTTCAACTGGTTTACGGTTTAGAAGCTGTGTTACACATTGAATGTGAAATATCATCACTCCAATTATCCATAGAGTTACTACTAGCTACCTCTAAAGAGGAAAAAATATTTTTGTACTTAGCACAATTAGATGAGACTCAGTGCACCATTGTATTAGTTGTCGAAGCTCATAAGAAACATGTGAAAGCTCAGTATGATCAAAGTGTTACACCTCATGTTTTTTCAGAAGGTGACCTAGTATTAGTATATGATCAAGCTAACGATAAGCTAGGTGTTGGGAAATTAGAATCGATGTGGCATGGTCCCTACATTGTCAAGTGAGTGCTTGCCAAAGGGGCCTATGAATTGACTGATTATGACGGGATCTCTTTAGATAAGCCCACAAATGGTCTTTATCTTAAGAGATATTATGTTTGACTCTCGTGTGAATATCTCACTAGTATATTTGTTATTTTTTAGATAATGTGCTTTATATTAGATAAGTGTGTCTAGATTAAGTTTTCTTTTACTACTATCACTTCTTATCTTGATTACTCTTGATATTGCAGATGTCGACATCCCTTCAAACGTACATTGTTTTTGCTGACGGTTCCTGTCGTAGTACACGGAATATCTCTTCTGCATCTTGGGTTATCTATTCACCCACCAATGAGTTAGTTTTTATGCATGGGGTAAGCCTTGGTAAAACAACGAACAATATTTCAGAATATAGCGCATTCATTGAGTTATTATCTGATGCAATTTCATTTGGTATTCGACGTTTGATCATTAGGTTAGGTTTGTAGAAATCATATAAATTATGTGTTATATGTCCAAGATTCTCCTGATCTCACACTATTTTAACTTCATGCAAAATACAGAATCTATTCCACCATTGATCATTTGCGGAAATTAAATCAAGATTGCAATGCACACATGAAACAATAAAAATTCACACACATTAACACAGTTGTTTAATGGGAAAGCCTGAAGCTGAAAACCTCAACTATTTGTATATAATATATGTCATAGAGATCATGTAACAATCCTCATACAAAGCTGATCATATCAATCACTCAGTACAATACAATCGCTACACACTAATCAGGACCGATCTTGCAAATCCATGCACCAATCTTTGCCACCTGCTAGCCTGCCTATACTGCATAATCCCTGCTGAAGAATGGCTCTGAATGAACTCGAATTACTCCAGCCTTTCTCACGCAATCCTCATTGGCATATCCACTGAGTTTTGGATGCAATCAATGCATCACTATAGTCACAACTGATAGTCACACTTGCTCTTTCACCTATCTCTCCACTGGTCTCCACTGAAACTTCCATGCACTGTAGTTAACTGATGTATTCTTCAGTTGATTAATGAGTTATTATTTAGTGAATTAATTTACTAATTAATTCACACCACTCTCACTAGTGTATCAATCAGTTAGACTAGATACAACTAGCTCAACTGAGTCTAATTGAGTTAAACTAAATACAACTCCACCAACTACTTCTCCAACTCCACCAAACTCTTTCACATGAGTTCTAACTGAAGTCCTCCATGAAATAGCTCCAGTAAACCCTCAGGAATAGCATAATTCCTTCTGTTAGCTGTTGTGCCACATCTGTGCACTTAACTGAAGTACTCTAAGAGAATAAGATAATGTTGAGAGTCCAAATATTATTAAGAGCTAATAATATTTGACATATCTATATTTAAACTGGCAGTATAAAAATAGACTCCGCCCAATATGTCTAAAAATAGAAGTCCATCTATTTTTCCAACTTGACCAACCATCCACAAACAGCATCCTGCAACTCATAGAATATGATCGACATGTCTAAAAATATACATAGTCTAAAAATAGACTTTGCACCAAAAATAGCCTGCGGGCCCACTTAGTGAAGGCAACTCTTTTCACTAAGCTCATCATCTTGTTGAATCTCAACAAGATTCAGAACTCATTATATTACATTTAAACAGAGTATACGCAATTAAAAATCCAGTGTTATTGAGATTATTTTTGAAGGTTCGTCTCTTGGAATGACAGTTTGATTACATCGAATATCAACACATTTCAAGAAATTTAAACACATTGGCCGATGCATTAGCTAATCGTGTTTTAAATAGACATTTGCAACATTAAAATAGTAAACCAAAACAACATTCGATACATGTTGAACAAGATACTCAGAGAAAGTAGTAATATCATAGATAGGTTTTCTTTCAAAAAAATATTACATCGTCTATGATCATAGGTTCAAACACCTTATGATCTAATAGATATTGATACAAAAAACAAAATATGTCAATCCCTAATGATCATCCACTATCCGTGATGATGATCATGGTAGTAGACTATTGCATGTGCCACCTTGCGCAGGAATCTCCTAAACTGTGCGGGTACGCTTGTAACATGTCTCTGAATCCGGAGAGGAATTTCATATGTCCTTGTCTCGGGAATATCTATGCTTAACCTCTCCAAGTTGTGTTCCATATCAGTTAGGATCTCTGTTTCCTGATCATGTGCTGGTGTTATAGGCCCTTCTTGTCGCCTATCAAAGCGGCGAAGTGTAGCTGGTCGTCGTGGACCAACATATGCATTTGAATATTGTTATCAGTATTGGATGATTAAAATAAAAAAAAAAATTAGATTAAAAACATCAAAATGGTTCACTTACCTGATTCGTCCCACTGTGCCCCTGGAGGCAAGGACATCTCAAGATCACCTCTAAAATCTATACTTGCATAGGGGAAGTCTTCGATTGTGAAGACTTGATTCTTTAACCACATAAAGTATGTCGAAGTGAACCGAACCACTAAACTGCCATCGCCACCATGGAGGGCCATTAATGCAACCCAACGTACCATCCGAGGTTCCTGAGGTTCCCCATGATCTAATGGAATAATTTGAGGGGCGAGAAGTGGGATTCTCTCCAAAGAAAAATAAATCAAAATAGTGCCATAACCAAATTTTTTTAACTTTGCATTCTTTTCTCTGGTAAGTTGGCCTTTCATGTTGTCCAATACCCCTTCGTACTAGTTGAATATGGTGCCTCTGAAACACTCTACCACGGTCTGCATTTCAAATTTATTGGCTACATGTGGAGCCGCACTCCCACACAACCTAGTTACTATGAATGCAATCACTTTGATATCTAATCGCAAGATAGTTTTTATGTCTATGTGATTATCCTTTGGATCTGCCTCATCACTACAAAACTGTTGTTTTTAGCTAGCAACGGGTAAGCCACCCTGTCTAGCCCCAAACAAGGATATGTTTTCTTCTCTTCGAGACAATCCAATGAGAAAATAGATATCCTCAAGCTCAATTTCAAGCCTATGGTCACCAACGATAAAGCACTTATCTTGAACATCCCATGTATTCACTAGCCATGTCATCAACTCTACCTGTTCTTTCATACCTTGAATCACCCAGAACTTATATAAACCACAAATTTTTAACACACGCATTGTTGCGAGATCGTTCATGGCTTCATTGTCTATAGCCTCATGCTCACGTTCTCCCCACTCTAGCATGATGAAATAGCCTGCAAATAAACATATTTGAAAGTTAGAAACCATTGGAGTGAAAAATTTTAATTATTTTTAAGAGAATTTGTATATTTAAAACACTCATGGTGCCTGCACAATTTTTGTGTGCAGACAGTGCGGATGTCTGCACGGGCTCCACACAAAAACTGCGGTAGCCCGATAAATTTCCTTTTGAAAAATTATCAAGGTCCACAGGTAGCGCACATATAACCTGCGGACCCCCGAGAGCGCATTTTTGAACATAAATTCCTCTCAAAAAATGAAATTAAAGCCAAAAAAAGAGAATTGAAATGGATAGAAATGAAGAGTAAGATGATGTGGATTGCCTGGTCCTGACAAATCATGAAATGAACGGTCAGTTCTCCCCATATTAGCTCCGAAACTTTTTTTCCAAAAACTCTCAATTCACTGCTCTGAAGATAAAAGGTAAAAATGAATTTATTAAACTCCTTTTTATAGTTTTTGAATTAATAAAATATTTTATTTTATTTAATTTTCACTTTAAAAGGCTATTTTTCAATATTTTTACTTCTCTGGAATAGGTATTATTAATTTTTTGAGTTTTTGTGTAGAATACAGGTTTTTTGGTGAAAGAACTATTTTGATGCTGAGTATACTTTTATCACTTTTTCAGGCTCTTGAAAATTACGAAAAAGTGAAACCTGGAGTTCTCTTTTAAGCCCTTTTCAGACTCTCTAAACATGAAAAGATCGCCGAGTACTTGACTATTCCAACTTGTTAAAGGAAATGAACAGTTGTCCCTTCAGTATAATTTTACACCTTTTCCGGACTGAAATGGACTATTTATGAAAAAGGTATACGTTGACTAATCATGTTCAATAGAGTTCTCTCCTGCATTATTTATCCTTTTTCAGGCTTGAGAGACTAAATTTACGAAAAATTACAACCACAGAGTTTACTTATGTTTTTCTTTTGACTCCCTAAAACTGAAAAACACTGAGTTTCTCCTATACTGGACTCGTTAAAATTTAACAGTAAAGGACCTGTCAATTTCAGCAGGAACGAACCACTCCTTCTTAGGGTTTGATTTTAATACTAACGTGGACTCAACCGAAGGATGAGCTTACACAACAAGCAAACGTTATCCTCCTCAAGCTTGTCAAAAATAAAGAGGTACTTGCCAGTAATGGCGGGGGGGGAGAGAAAAGGAATCCAGTTGTCACCCTTGTTTTAAAAGTAGTATACCACACTTGAACACGACACTTTTGTCACACTTGTATATGGGTTGGAAAAATCCTTTGTCTAACAGTTAATCAAACCACACTGAAAGTCTTCAGCCGGTTTCTGGGTATTAGCTTTAGGTCAATTGTTACCAAACCATCTACAGTGTCGTTATGTGTCCAAGAGATAAATCAAATAAACCATTCATTGCAAACATTTGTCTCCATTCGCGTTGACCATCCCTGAGTCATTCCTTGCAAATATTTCTTCAAAACTTGATCTAATGATTTCATGTCGTGGGCTTTCCTACGACGAGTCACTTTCTATCGACTACAGCTCATCATCTAGAAAGTTGATCTAGAATCCTATCAGTACCATGGGATCTGCATGCCCTAATGGCAGGTTTCTCGCCTTTGATGATAGGTTGCATCATTGACCTTTGATCGAATGATTTCGTGAAGTGTTCGACTGCAAATCATTCATTCACACTTCGTGGATTGTACTGAGTACTTTGAGAGCCATTGTCATTATTGGTGGTTTCTCTCACACTTGTTAACAGTTTACATCATTGACTGCTAATGAGTGGTTTCTACCATGTTCTACTTCGACACAATCAATCGCATGGATAGAATCATACTAGTTTGGGAAGGGGAAATCAAGACCCTCAATCTAGTTTCCACCATCTAGGTTGCGAGAAGTTTTATTATTCATGATATAGTAGACAACTTATGGCAGATGGATCTATCCATGTTGTGTCTATTACTGATGTAATGATTAATATCATTTCTGTACCAGAACATTTAGTTAGTTTTGATCTGAGTATGGGAATTCCTACCTCGGCGACGATATATATATATATATATATATATATATATATATATATATATATATATATATATATATATATATATATATGCTTGCATTGAATGTTTTTACAGGTTTTCGACCGATGTGTCCACAATCCAATCCTTGGAATGATAAAGCACTTCACTCTTCAGAAAAACCTCAGACTTCACACTTTACGGGGCAATCTGTTACACGTTATTTTGTCACCGTGACATTTTACTATCCATATAGGTTCATCACTACCTATATTATGCTCCCTTAGAAGTCAAAAACCATAATGTTCTTAAACCAAGTCTTGGAATTGGAGAAAAGCTCATTAAAGCCCTTAAAAGTATAACTCCACACTTTTCCTAGCTCTTTCCTGTGGGTCCGCAGATATTTGTTCTATAGCCTGCGGAAGCTCCCGCATGTTCTGCTTATAAAACCTGCAGACCCCCGTAAACAGTCAAATAAAGGAAAAAGTAAGTCCTAGAAGCCGATCTGGTCGAATATTCTCCCAACTGGAAGCTTATAGATGTGCGATCAGTTCGAGCTTTATCCCTCCACTCATGGAACTCTATCCCTCCACTCATGGAGCTTATCCCTTGGTCTATGGAGCTCAAATCCGTTCATGAGAGGAATCCATCCCCCTCTTCATGGAACTGAAAATACCTCCATCTCCCTATAAATTGATCTCATGTTTCAGTATCAAGGGTAGATTGTACCTTGTATATGGTAATTGCTGAATAAATTCTAAAGAGAGCATACTTTCTACACTAGTTGTTTTTGACATGAGAATGATCACACACTTATGTCCATAACTTCATATTGGTTCAAACAAAGGAAGGCTTGTCAAACTGAAGGAGGAACGATTGTTCAGGACCCCGGGAGAAACTTGTACGACATCAAGGCATCAGGTTGTAAAGTTACTCTTTTCATTCAAGATAATACATATGGATCTAATTTTCTCATTGAGTTTTTCTTGTGCTTATTTGAATAATTCAATACTTAGAATCCTTGATCACTAAGTTTGATTATTTGTTCTTAATTATTATATGTTGCAAGTGCTTTTAATTCTTTTGTCTATCTTTGATTGCAGGTTCTACTTACTGAAGAAGACTCTTTGGAGCGACTGGATAAAAGACTGCACCGAACATTGGATTTCAAGGTAGGGGCATATCCTCTTTATTTGTTTATAATAATTTTGAATTGCAAATAATCTAGAGAAAATGATTTACAAATGGATGTTTGTTTCTAGCTATTCGTAGAATATTAGGGAGATCACTATTGTTCACAAGAGGGATTAATACGCATAACAATCGTTGTCAAAGAAGTGTAAATAGGAACCTTTTGTCTCTTATAAAAAAATCCATAAAAATAGAGAAATGACATGCGTAGAGAAAGATATTCTAGGGGTAGATTTGTAGCTAGAGGTAGAAGCTTAATTCCAACAACACCACTCACCCCATCAAGACCTCATAGTGCCACACCATCCACCCAAACTCGCATACCATTCTTGGCAGGTAGACATAGACATCTTAAGGTATTAATATTAGAAATTCAACCTAGGGATTCACCAACTTCATCAACTGAAGCAGTTGTGGAAGAAAAAAATCCTACATCCTCAACAGAAGGGGTAGTTTTCCTAAACTCTACTGGAGAACAAATTTTAGCTCAAGAGCTATAAATCCCTAGTGAGGAAGAAAAAGAAGAAATCTTCTTTAATATACCATTGATAGAAGAACCGGAAGAATTAGAAGAAGAACAAACAATCCCAATCTTGGAATCTTATATCAGTTCGAAAGAATCTACAATGGTTGGGGAAGGAAAAGTACCAAAAATGATGAACATTTAAGAATTGTAGGAGGTGCACCTAGGATTGGAGGTGGAGGTAGAGGTAGAGGAAGAGGAAGAGGTGAAGGTAGGGGAGATAGAGGAGAAGACGGAGTAGAACTAGATCCTATTGGATTTCCTATACTTGATGAAGATACTACTACCACAATGAAAAATATCTCACCCTCTATCCTTCCTAACTTCCATGGATTAAGAAGTGAGGATCCTCAAACATTTCTTTTTGAATTCGAAGTTTTATGTAGATCATATGATTGCCTACTCGATTCTCAAAAATTGAAATTGTTTCCAGCTACCCTTAAGGATGCGGCATTGAAATGGTTCATGGGCTTAATAACACACTCTATTAGAACATGGGAATAGATGAAAAATGCATTATTATTAAAATACAAGGGTTATTGCATGCCTCATAACCAAAAAGATGAAGTTCTTAAGATGATGCAAAGAGAAGATGAGAATCTGGAGGATTTAATTGAGAGATTCAGTTATAATCTCAAAAGGGATAAAATGGAAAATTTGGATCAAGATAGTTTGAAAGCTCTCCTACTAAAATCCATTAGAGATGAATGGATAGATATCCTTAACATGATGGGGAAAGGAGATATTTCTCTATTATCATTACCTGAAATTTAGCCCCAAGGGTTAGCTCAATCGGTTGAGTCCCCGCTGCTAAGTACTCTGTCGGTTGGGAGGTCACAGGATCGAATCTCCTTGATGCCCACGGGGTTAGGCCTCACGTGTAAGGCTGACGATTTCGATCCCCTCGATAGGGTCTATCGAGATTTTCAGACCGTGGATGTAACTGGGTTCATGTGTGCGGACACATGGATTCGTGAACCACTTGCAAAAAAAAAAATCATTACCTGAAATTTTTGAATTATGCATACATCTTTCAAGAGGTAAGTCAAGAGTTGGAAATAATTCAAGGGACCCTTTTATCTCTAGAATTAATAAATCTGCAACTGGAACATTAAGTAGGGCCGAAATAGGCAATTTTCTTGATGAATTTAAAATAGATATTTTAAGGAGTCTTAGTGAACAAATAGACACCTTGAAATTAAAAAACAAGCAAAGAGTTGAAAGTGATGCCTTATATATCTTTTGTCCTAAGTGTAGAAAGAAACATGCCTTAAGAGAATGCCCTCTTGATTTTAAAATTGTAGAAACCTATGTTATATGTACAGAAAATCATGAAACAAAGAAGTGTCCTTCAATTCCAAGCCTTAAAGTTGTCTATCAAGAGGAAATGGTTCCAAACCAAGTAGATCCTCTTTGCTTTGTTGCAATAAGACCATGGAAAGGATCACAAACTCAAGATTTCAACACTCGGATGTATACTCAACCGCCAAAAAATAACTGGACCACACCAATGCCATGGAAGACTTGGTCTCAATCCCAACCTTGGACACAAGGATGGTAAAATCCATATGGTAGATATTCTCAACATCACCAATATCCACAATCTTATCTGAACTTCCCACCACAACATTTTCCTCAGCCTAGTCAACAACCTCAACCTCAGTTTGAAAATCCAAATCCACGACTTTCATTACCATTTCCATAGCAACCAAATCAATTACCTACCCAACCACTTCCGAACCCAAACAATAAAAATGCACAACCTGTTTACAACATGGAGGGACAAATTTTTTCAGTCTTATATGATAATTCCATTAGATCTTAATAATGTCCAACTTAGATCTGGTAGAGTATTAGAAAAGAAATTACCATCTATTGTTATTTCGGAAAAAACAAAAGATGATAATTTTGATGAAGATATATCTCTTCATCGAAATGAAAATCCTCGAAAGAAAAATAGTTATTCTGAAGAAGAGACATCTCTTCATCAGAAAGAAAATCTTTAAAAAAAAATGATACTCCAATAAACTCAACTCCCATTGTAGAACAACCTTCAGTATCTATCTCAAAACCACCTTTCCCTGAAATATTACAAATTGATAAAGGGGTGGAAAACAAATCATGATGCCTGATTATGATATGTTAGATGATTTGAAGAATGTTTGCATAAAAATCCCTTTGCTACAAGTTATCACAGAAATTCCAATTCTTGCAAAGACAATAAGGGAGTTAAGTATAAAGAAACAAGGAAGAAAAATAAGAGAATTCAAAATAATATAATTAGTTGGAAAAATTGCAGACATCATGATGGGAAAAACAACAATACATAAATATTTGGATCCAGGAAGTCCCATTGTGAAAACACACATTAATGGTATCGAAACTCCAAACACGTTGATTGACTTAGGAGCAGCCATAAACATCACGAGTAAACAAACTATGGATCAACTAAAACTTACAAATCTTCAATATACACCAATATTGTTACAATTGGCAGATAGGTCTGTAATTAAACATGATGGTGTGTTAGAATACATTTATGTATCCTTACATTCTTTTGAATATCCAATTGATTGTATGATCTTAACACCCAAGAATAACTTAGGAGGATATCCATTAATCTTAGGAAGACCTTGGTTAGCTACAGTTGATGCTTTTATCAGTTGTAGATCTGGTGATATGTTTATCTCTGGTGGTAGTTCAAAAAATAAATTCACATTATATCCACCTACAAAATCAATGATAGAGGTGGAAAATGAAGAATGGATGGATGACGATAATGATATACAACCCATTTTCACCATCTCACAAATTAGTGAAGAAGATCGAATTTTAAATTCAATAGAAAATAATGAATTATCTTCACACTCTGAGAATATTCAAAATTTTCAAGAACAATGCAATATTGAATATCTATCATCTAGATATATTTCTTTATATTATATGAAATAATTTTTAAATCCTTCAATACAAATCTTTCTAGGTAAAACTTTAAATGTAAACAAAAATCTGGAAGAATTTCAAAAGAATAAATTAATGGAAGTATTACAAAAGCACTCTCTTGCATATGCACGGGAATACACTGACATGAAAAGAATCAATCCCAAAACTTGCATGCATCACATATATATTGAAGAAAATTCCAGACCAACCCGACAACCTCAAAGAAGAATAAATCCAAACTTAAGGGAAATTGTTAAGGAGGAACTACAAAAACTGTTGAATGTAAATTTTATGTATCCAATATCAGACAATCAGTGGGTTTCACCTTTAGTAATTGTTCCTAAAATGAATGGAAAATGGAGAGTATGTATTGATTATAGGGAACTGAATAAAACTACATTGAAAGATCAATTTCCACTCCCTTTCATAGGTCAAGCTTTAGATACATTAGCACGGAAAAAAATATTTTTCATTCTTGGATGGTTTTAGGGGATATAACCAAATTCGAGTAGCTCCAAAAAATCAAGACAAAACCACTTGTACCTTTCCATGGGGAACCTATGTTTACCGAGTACTTCCTTTTGGATTATGCAATGCACCAGCAACATTCCAAAGAGCAGTATTAGGTATTTTATCTGATCTAATTCATGATTGTGTGGAAGTGTATATGGATGATTTTATAGTCTATGGAAATTCTTTTGAAGAAGCCCTTGTAAATTTTGAAAAATTTATCATAAGATGTAAGGAAGCAAATCTCTCATTAAGTCATGAAAAATGTTTTATGATGTTTACTCAAGGGATTGTTTTATGACACCATATTTCAAGAAATGGAATTAAGGTAGACTAATCTAAAGTAGAATTTATTTCCAAATTAGAAATTCAAACTTGTTAAAGAGATGTTTGGAGTTTTCTTGCTTTCACTAGATACTATAGAATATTTATAGAAAAATTTACAAATATTGCATCTCCACTCTTCAAATTTCTTAAAAAAGATTGTGAATTCAGTTGGAATTTTGATTGCCAAAAGGCCTTTGAAATTTTGAAAGAAAATATTTCTGAAGCACCTATCTTAAGAGGACCAAACTGGAAATTGTCTTTCCATAATTCAATTGATGCTTCAGATATAGATCTAGGAGCTGTATTGGGACAAAAAGACTTGACTCCTTATGCCATTTATTATATAAGTACAAATTTGACTCCTGCAGAGTTAAATTATACTGTTACTGAAAAGTCGTTTTTAGTTGTTGTCCATGCCATTAAAAAATTTAGACATTACATCACTGGCTATGAAAATTTCATTCATATCGATCATTCTGCAATTATATATTTAATGAATAAATCAATTACTAATGTCAGAGTCACAAGATGGTTATTATTATTACAAGAATTCAATATCACCATTTTAGATCGACCTGGAAAACAAAACACAATTGTTGATTTTTTATCTAGAATTCAAAATGATAATGACAATATACCTGTAGAAGATAATTTTCTTGATGAATATCTTTTTGCAATATCTACTAAATCTCCATGGTTTTCAGATATTGCTAACTATTTGGCCACAAGGAAGTTACCATCATATTTGTTCCTAGAGAAAAGAGAAAGATAATTCAAATGAGTGCATCTTATTCATGGATAAATTAATAATTGTACAAGACAAGTCCAGATATCATAATCCGAAGATGTGTGAGAAAAGATGAAGTACTTGAAATACTAAAAGGATGTCATGGTGAACCATGTGGAGGACACTTCGCTAATAAAATAATTGCCTACAAATTCCTTCTCTTAGGATGTTATTGACCTTCCCTTTTTAAGGATGCCAAAGAATGTGTTAAGATATGTGATAGTTGTCAGAGAATGGGGAAACATGTTCCTTCAGATGAAATTCCCTTACAACCTCAAGTACTTATTGAACCTTTAGAAAAATTAGATCTGTATTTTTTCGGACCAATCAATCCACCATAAAGACAAAAGAGGTATATTCTTGTGTGCATTGATTATGTCACTAAATGGGTAGAAGCTAAAGCACTATCTTTTGCTACTGAAAATGTTGTAGTTTCATTTCCTTTTGAGGATATTTTTACTCGTTTTGGTGTCTCAAGGGAAATTGTGACAGATCAAGGTACTCAATGTACATACAGAATGGTGCAAAAATAGTGTATGAATACAAAATCATGCATAGAAAGTCTACTCCATATCATCCACAGGCAAATGGACAAGTAGAATCTACTAACAAAGTGATTGAAGCAATCCTTACCAAGACTGTAAATTTGCATAGAAGGGATTGGGAAGAGAAGCTTCCAAAAGCTTTATGGGCCTACCGCACCACATGGAGAAGCACAACAGTACGTACTCCCTATGAAATTGTTTATGGAAAGCAAGTCCTATTCCAAATTCAGTTCCAAACAAACACTTTCAAGACAGCATTTAAGTTGGGACTTGACGTGTGAGAAGTACAAAAGCATAGAATGGAATAAATCAATGAGATTGATGAAATAAGACAAGATGCAATTCAAAATACCATCCTAGTTCAGCAACAGAGATCTAGATGGCATGATAAATATATCAAAGAAAGAAAATTTCAAGCAGGAGATTAGGCACTACTCTTTTATTCAAAGTTCAAGCATTTTCAAGGAAAATTTAAAACTCACTGGCTTGGGCCTTATGAGATTGAGAGAGTCTTTGATAATGAAGCAGTCAGGATCAGAACCATTGATGATGAAAAATATCATCTCCTTGTAAATGGACATCGACTGTGAATCTATCACAAGCCATTGACAAAGGAGGAATTTGTGAAGATTTTTCAAGACAATTTTTATGTAAAGTTGGTTTAGAAGAATCCTTCTTCTTCTCTGAATTAGAGGCCTTATTTTTTTTATTACTTATATATATATATATATAGATAGATAGATAGATAGATAGATAGATATGTATGTATGTATGTATAAGCATGAAAACCAATCATTGATTGGCATGCTTATATAGAAAATCTAAGGTGAAAACCAAAATTGTTGGCACCTTAAATTTTCTTTATTCCTCTTCTAAAATCCCATTTTATTTGCATCCATTTTATTTTTCAAAGAATAAATATAGCTACACGATTACTCATATTTTGCAGCTCTAATGGATTTCTGCAGCTAATATGTGATAGGACATGTTTGACTGAAGCAATTGAAGAATTCACTGAAGTGCACATGGAGGAAATACAAAGAGAAACAACTAAAGCTTAGAAACATCAATTCAAGGTATGCAAATGCAAAAAAAAATATTTAATAATAAGGATTTAAATAGTGGCATATGAATTATATGGGAATTATATACCACCAATTCAAAAACATTATTAAAAAGGCTTGATCGTGTCCAATCAAATCAAATATAAAACTCCACCATTTAACCCCTCATTATTACACGAATAACCTTGTAGAAATTATACAAACATATGTATATCAATGGATTCAATCCGATCTAACAATGTACTAACGCTAGATATTGAATCGCTTCAAAAAATCAATTGCGAAAATTAAACACAATCGCTAATAACAACAAGTGTAGAAAGAAATAAATCAAACCAGAACACAGATAATTTCCTAGGGAAATCTTGTTGCTCAAAACCACTTTATCTTCTATTGTATATTAACCAAGGAATCATGAAACAATTGCAATGCACTCTTCTCACAAGATTCTCCTGCACTCTGCTAACTGTCTCACATTGTCTTGGACAAAACTGACAAACACTTAGCCAATTCTCAACCTCTAAACAACCCGCCTTGCTTGCGCTATTCCTGATGAATGAAATCCCTATTATTTAGGAATTTTTGCCTTCCTAAATTGCGCAAGGATCATGGGAACTCCAATGGATGTCTGGTTTCATGCAAGCAACCTACTAATCACACAACTGATAGTTAACCTCCTTTAACCTTTGTCTCAATTGGGTCTCCACTGGAACTGACATGCATGCAGCTAAGTAAATCATCAGTTGCATGGAAGATCACTGATTGTGAATTAAATAATATTTAATTCACTTGATCTCTCACTAGTGCAACAAACAGTTACAACTAGTTCAACTAACTCTAACTCACCTAACTGAGTTAACTGATTACACATGCACTAAACTAATGCACCAACTGCAATTCGGACTCCATAACTAATAGAATTACGCTGCATGCCTCACCAACCACCCTCAAATCGAAATACATGATCTACTGAGTTTATCACACTCAGTTAACTATTACAAGAGATCATGAGATCAGATTACATTTTATTGTCCAATTTAATTAAGGGAAAATTAAATTAGACACTGCACCAAATTAATTAATTAATTTGGCCCACACTAGTGTGTGTGCTTCTAGGAACTATTGGTCCCACACTAGTGTGTGTGCTGCAATTTCTTGTTGTACTTCAATAACCCCAACATCAAATCTCGATTTCATTGTTGAAATCACCCAACTCATACTCTAACGGTCATTTCTTCTTGACCACACTCACACTCTCGATAATTCTGAAGCCTCATTCACTCATGCTCTCATTCATTCCAAAGTCTCATTCACTCATACTCTCATTCATACCATCAACTGAAACCCTTATACCCTGTCAAAGAGGTAATCTTAAGGCAAAAATTCTCAAGCCATGGGAGTAATAGTGAGGACAGAACCAAAAGGACAGAAGTTGATGGAAGGTTACCCACAGGTAAAAGAGGTGTTATAGAAAGCACGATGGCTCAGTTTCATGGATAAGTTCAAAGGCTTTAATAAGGAGGTAACTAAGTCATTTTCCTGAGTTTTTGATGGAATGGAGGTCGAAATCAAAGATGTTAAATTTTCAATAACAGACTCTTTCATTTTTGAAGCCACCAAACTACCAAGAAATGGGGAGAGGTGGTTCAAAAATAGAGGAATTGAATATGAAGCATGGAAATTCTTTCTGAAAAATCCAGGTATGGATACCACCATCATTAAAATGGTAATACCTAGCACAACACTTAAAGGAAAATGGAGGAATTTTCTATTAATAATTAAAAAAATTGTCACCTATGAGCAAAGATTTGGATGCATGTTCTTTTATCATGTTATATTATTGATGAATTTTCTTGAAGGCGATGAGTTAAATATTCCATACTTCTTGATGAATAAATTAAGGGAAATGTAAGGAAATGTTCAAAGGAGAATCCATTTTATAGACAATACAATGTATCATCATTGGTTTATTAAAATTCTCATTGAATTTCACCTTAAAAGTCTAAGGGATACTTGGGAAAATTTCCTAATTCGAAATCATTTCAAAGAGGGAAACCAAGAATAACCCAGTTGTAGCAAAGAAAAAACGGGAAGGTTGAAAGTGAACAACAACCATCTCAAGAACAGTAAGAATATGAGGTTACCATTGCAGAACTTTTAGGAAAAATTAAGAACCAAAGTGAAGAAGAAGGAAGACAACACAAAAGAAAATAATACATCCAAGAAAATAGAGTCCAAAATAAGGAAGAAAAAGGCAAAAATTCAAAACCCTCCTCCTTCAGTAAGAAGAATTATTAGGCTGAGCCAAGCAGTACAGGAACCATCTCCAAAAGATATAGAATTTGTTGACTTAGAAGAGGAACCTAGGGTTCCATCACCCATTGTTATTTCACCTACTTATAGTCGAGGCAGAAGGACCCCAAAAATTGATCTTGTACAGCCACAAATTTATGAATACATTGAATCTTTGGAGAAAAGATATACACGGAAAACACCAGTCCTAGATCAAAGAGAGGAAGCTCAGCCTATTAATTCACAAGAACCTCTAGTTGTGAACACCCTAAGATAGGAGATCTTTGAGCTGGAGATACTAAATAGGCATATAAAATAGGAGCATGAAGCCTTAAAGTTGTAGAACAAGATTGAGGAAACTAAAAATGACAATATCATTTTACATATGGGCTTATAGTACAATAAAAAAAAAAAGAATTAAAGAAAAAGAATAAAGATCTTAAAAGACAAGTCATAAACTTGAACTACAATATCCTGATGAGGAAGCCAAGGATGGTTGTGACTAGAAAGAAGGCAAAGAAGTTAAAATTGGATATTTTAGCAGAATTTTGATGACAGATGTAGTAGCATGACAAGGACCATGAATTTTGTTTTTTTTCATGAGGACATGCAATGACCTCCTCATGGGGGAATGTAGAGCCTCATGATTGCCTCAATTTTGACACTTCATTTCGCTCATCTTTCCTTCTTTTTGGCATCGCCATCAACTCAAATAAGTGTTAAACCACAAGTTTTGACTTTGTAAGGTATTTTAACGGCCTGTTTTGCATATTTTGAAATTTTCCTTATTATTACATTAAAATTTTCATTTAGCTACAGAATTAACACAATTATGCAGCTGATCCACGTTTCTATAGCCACCGCCATGGTTTGATGTGTTCTAAGGTGCCAACTGAGCAACAAATTATGCGGGCAGGTGGAGAATCATCCTCTCGTGGATTTCCTCAAATCCATCTGACCCAAATCCAGCATGAAATCACCTAGGTGTGTAGTTAAAGGGAAGGTCAACCAAGTGCTAGAACAAGCGAGCGAAGAGTCTAAAGCAATCACGCTTCACGATTCGCTCTGCCAAATAGAAAATCGTGAAGCAACGAAATTCTACCTTCTATTTAGAGTTTAAGATAGAATTTGTTAGTCCAAATAGTCATAAAATCCTCAAGACAATTAATGACAAGCTTTTATAAATATAGGGCCAACAAATCTATTAGTGGTGTGAATTATGTCGTGATTGTGAACTTATCAAAACTATGTTTTATTCCTTTCTTGAATGAAGAATTTTTTCATAAAATTAATGCGCAGCTAGTGTTGGATTAGATTCGAAACCATCTGTTGTGGAGGGCCCTTGAAATTGAGAAGGTTCTATTCATTTATGTTTTTCATTTAGATATTTTCCGTAACTTCATTTTTATCATTTGATACAGCCTCAAGTTTATGCTTTCACTACTTTATTTCCAGAATTCCATAGTGTTATTTAAAGTAGATGCATTATTTGATTTTATCATTTAATGTAGTTTCAATTTATGATTTTACTGTGTTGTAGTCATTTCCATAATTTCATCTTGTTTGAATAGATGTTTATATAATTTTTTTTATCATTTGATTTAGTTTCAATTTATGATTTTATTGTGTTGTAGTCATTTCCATAATTTCATCTTGTTAGAATAGATGTTTAAATGATTTGTTTTTTTCATTTGATGTAGGTTCATCTTTCTTTTTGAATGGTTAAATTGCAGAAGTAATCTTAGTTTTATTTCCTTGCAACAGTGGTTTATGGTAGATTAGTTTTTCCTGTGTGATTTATTTCAAGAACATTGAAAGATTTCATTTCCATTTCAGTGAAGTTCCTTTCAAGCAATGGTGATTTGATGATTTACTTTTTGGTACAAGGATGAGAATGATTTCTAGTTTTATAGTGATTTTTGGCCAGAGAAATAAGTGATTTATTCATTTCTTTTCTCAGTCTCAGTTACATAAAATTTCATTTCCAAAAACACAAAACTATCACAGTTATTTTTCTAGAGTTTGATTTTCTTATATTAGATTCTCAGAATTCTTAGATACTAATAGATAAATCAGTTAGGACTTTTCTTCAAAAAAAATTGTTGTAATTTTTTAGACTTAGTTAAATTAGAATTTAGTTTAGTTGTAATTCAATTCATCAATTTCATTAAGAACATACAAAATAAAAACATCTTTAAAAACAACCTCCACAAATACAATCATCACAATAAACTAAGTAAGAAAGGCTTCTAGCATATATGGTGCACTTTCACTTCACAAGATTACTAACTTCATATGATAATTTATGATAGAAATTTAAGAACATTAAATTGACCAAACAAGGAGCTTGTTCAATTCGCTTTTAATCTAGTTTTCCAGATTTGGATGAATTTTCCTTAACTTTTGTTGAACAGGCTTTACATCAGGTAACATTGGGATAGTATGTTGGATAATGGAAGTATCATAAGTTTTCAAATATTCATAGTTCCAAGAAAAATTGTTTTTGTACCTTTTCAACATATGAATAAAGGTATATCTCTCATCTGGTGAGATTCCAAGGCCTAGATTGATATTCTAAGGTTTAAGATCTGACCCTAGGTTAACCAATTCAAACCTCAAAGTTGAACTCTGAAGTTTGCAGTTGGTAACCCTTTTAAACCTATCTTTTAAGTCATACAAGTCCTCAAGTTTTACTACAATATTGGGTAAATAATTTTCCTCAATTATTTGTCATTTTCGTCTTCATATAAGATTTGGTCGAAATAAGACCCTTCAGATATTAGAAAACTCAAGATATCTTCATCACCATTGAAGACACGCTAATTTGTGATGTTGTGAGGAATAGAGGGGCAAAAAATCAATTCAATAGAAAATCTTTCAAGACTAAAATCCTCAGGTGGGATGAGCTTAGATGCAACATTAGCTAAAAGGTCTGCACTGGCATTTTGAAGTCCTCGGATCAAAGCAATGTCAAATGCTATGAAATGTTAATTAAGAGTTTGAACAAGAGATTGATAATGCTTTAGGAGACTGGAAACGCAATGAATTTTTTTTCTTACCTATTTTATCGCAACTTCAGAGTCACCAAATACTTTGAGGTATTTTACATTTAAAATTATAGCTTTATGCAACCCTTGTACTAATGCTTAATATTTTGCAGTATTCTACTTACCGTTATAATGAAGCCACATGTGTGACCAATCGGTAGCAAAATATTCATATAATTTCTTGAACCAATCTCTTCTTAGGATCAAACCATAAAACTCTGGAATATCATCCACTAATATATCGATGATTTAACATACTTTTGAACTGGAGGATAGTCTGATTAATACTGAATTCATCTCTCCCAACACTTTAACCTTAGTTATATCTAACTTAAAAATATGGACAACATACTTCAGAGTTGAAATATCCAGTTTAAGATAGACTGAATAGGGAATTATGTTAGATGATGCTCCATAATCTACTAAACAATTGTGAACATTTTTATTAAACTTTTCAAAGGTCAGTAGAAAATGATGGGTATGGGAATTTGACCTATCTCCAATTCAAATGGCATCAGTAGGATCAACTTTATCTAAAGATTCATGTGGAGGTTTACCTTTTCCTTTAGAATAGTTAGAAGTGACAGCAGTAGGCAAAGGAGATGCAAGAACTACATTTAATTCTTTAAGAAGGAATTTATATTGATGCTTTAATGTGATAACTTCATATAAGTAAATATTGGCTTTGACCTTCTTCATATTCTCTACTATGTTACATTTTATGGTGTCAGAGACAACCATATTTTTAGATGTAGATGGAGAATTTGAAGAAGATGGGACTAAATGAGAAGAAATGGAAGGGGACTTCTTAATTGTACCTTTATCCTTAGCAGAAGGAGTAGAAGACTTTTATTTTTGAGTTGATTGTGGTGGATCTACAGGTCCCTTACTTCTTATGTTGACTAGTAGGGCTTCCTGTTCTTCCTCATTTTCTGAAGTAGTAAGGATAAAGTCGCATAGTCCTTGAGCTTCGACTAATTATTCTTCATGTGATTCCTCAGCAGATAAGGTTGATTCTTCTTCATCTTCATCTTGATCTGATTCAACATTAGATATGATGTTTGGAGGTGAAGATTGAGAAGACTGGGCTTTCTTAAAAGGCCTAAAAGTCTTTTTTGAAGATTCGGCTACCTGCTTCTTAATTTTGACCATCTCATTTGACATTGTTTTAAGGACTTTTTATAATCCTTCCAAATCGAAAGGATATTTGGGAGCTTTCTTTTTAGATTCATATTTTAAGGTGACCTTCTTGTTTTTTCTTTCTTCAAGTTCATTTTTCTTTTCCAAGGCAAGAATTTTCTTCTCAACAGATAGAGCTTCTTTCATGTTATCGAGTAAGCTTGTCTTGTTAGCTCTATCAACAAATATAGAAATATTTGAAGGAAGAGCTAATATGTACCATTTAATTTGTACATCATCACTAGTTTTGGAAGTATCATGGATTTTGTTTAACATTTTATTGAATCTGGAGTTGAAATACTTAATATTTTCATTTGAATTAACTTTAAGATTAGATAAATCATTTATCAAGGCAGCCTTTGTGCGATCATCTCCATTTTTTGTCAAAAATTGCTCTTTGAATGTATCCCAACTATTTATTAATCCTGGTGTTAATGAAAAATACCATGATCCTGCGAATCCTTCAAAAGTATAAGGGAATAGTCTAACTACACAATCCTCCTCTACAACTCAATTAAGATTCCTTTAGCCATATTTCTTCGACCCATTTCATGAAGTAGTTGGTAGAATTTAGGATGAATTTATGTTGTTTGGAAGAATGAGGAACAATCTAACATATTACATCCAATCCCCATTACTCAAAAGGTTTCTCAATGTTGATTGGTTGCAGAGGCAAGGTTGGTTTCTTCTGTCTCCCTAAAGTAGTTTGGCAAACTTTACACTTCCTTACATAAGCATAAGTATCTTTGAATAAATTTGGCCAGTAGTAACCACCATGCAGAATTTTATAAGTTGTGGTGTCTCCACCAAAGTGTCCACCAGCTGGTTTGTCATGCAATTCCTGCAAAACCTTTTTTGTTTCGGGTTTTTCTAAACATCTTAACAAAACATAATAATAAGTTTTCCTAAATAAAACATCATCAATGAGTTTGTATTGATTGGATTTCAGTCTTAAAGCTCTTTTCCTTTATAATTGAGTTCAAGTGGAGCATAACCATTTTTCAAATAAAATATCAAATCAACATATTGGGATTCAGTATCAGTAAGACGTACCTCAGAGATATGAACAATTTTACCTGAGTCCCATCGGTTGATGTATTAGAAGCTCTAGTAATCAATCTGCAAAATAATTGACCTCTAACAATTGTAGCAAGTTTGATTTCTATGTCATATTATTGATGAGAAGTAACCTAATTAGCTCTTTTCTCTCCTCACTCATTTTGGACAAGCAATTGCCTTACTAGGGAAAGTAACAATTAATTTGGTGTGAGTTTTCAAAAGAAAAGGTCTAAAATGTTTAATAGATTTGAAAACTGAAAGACTTTCTTCTCTAGTTCTGAATAGTTTAGTGGAACTCCCTAAAAAATTTAGCTGAACAAGGAAACGAGAGCCTCAACCTTTTGCTCATTGAGTTGTGTTAGAACTACTGCATAAGATAGTTTGGAAGAAAAAGTTTACAAAATAAACTGATCAGAAAAATTAGGATTTGTTAAGGAGGGGGTATCAATAATAGCTTTTTTGATTGATTCAAAGGATTCCCTTTCTTTATGTCCCCATTTGAAAACTGAGTTTTTCTTAATCATAGCTTGTAAAGGCAAAACAATTTGAAAAAAATCTGGGACAAACATTTTGACAAAATTTATTTTCCCAAGGAAAGAGTGCATTGATTTCTTATTATGAGGTAAAGGAATTTCAGAAATTGCCTTGATTCTTTCTGGATCTATACAAATTATTTCTTTCACTACAAGGAAAAGACCCTCTAGCGGAGGTTATAAAGGAGGTTTTTAGTGTTATAAAATTGGCCAAAATCTTCAAAAACACATTTGCTACAACATCTTTTTACGGTTATCGAGGTTTTGGCAGTGCTTTTAACAGAATTTCAACACAACTAAAAAAACTAGGAGGTCGGAGGTTATTACGGATGTTTTTTTTCATCGGTGCGCTACTAAGGTGTCAACGCACCGGTGCCTGTCATCTAGACAGTCAGCCCGGGGCGGTCGAAGGTGCATGCACTGAGCCGTAAAGGTCTAACACCGCATCGAGCGCACTGTTGGTGATACAAAGCACAAGCCCGTTCTAATTGGTAATAGGTCGTATCAACGCACCGGTACGTAGTCTTATAGAAAGTCACCGATGCGCAGTATTAGACAAACGCATCAATTTTTCTCATTCGTATTGGTATTTGTGTGGTTCCCATCTGTCATACAAACACACTGATGCGTAGTCTCACATAAACGCACAAGTGCGCAGTATCGCACAAACGCACCGAGATTTATAATTGGTATTGGTATTTGTGCGATGCCCATAGGTCGTAGAAATGCACCAGTGCGCTCTATCATACAAATGCATCTGTGTTCATTTTGTATTTTTTAGAAACATTGACTTGTGACAGTGCAATTATTGTGATTTTTTAAAATTCATTATTCATCAAAAGTCGACATATCTTATAACAATATTCATATTTATTAAATTTTTATTAATGCATTTGAATATCATGTTTGGATTAATTTGTTATATCATATCATAATTATTGTGTTTTTTTTAATTCATTATTCATCAAAAGATGACACATATCTTATAACAGCATTCATATCAATTAAATTTTTATTAGTGCATTTGAATGTGATGTTTGGATTAATTTGTTATATCATATCATCAGATTCCACATCTCTTCATTATAATATTTAAACATCCATAAATTTAATCAGTGGTGTTACATTTCACAACGACGATGGAGAACGCAATAGAATAAATTAAAACATATTTTATTAATTATATATGTGTGTGTGTGTGTGTGTGTGTGTGTGTGTGTGTGTGTGTGTGTGAATAAGACAGTCTTTGTCATACAAAATGGGACAGCTATTGGTATCCCTTTGTCTTTCAGTTGGGACACTATGTACATTACATTAAACAAAATGTCTGATTTCACAGACAAATATTTCAAAAAATACAACGCCTTGCTTTGATATCCAAACATAATGATCATCATTCTTCGCTTGAATTGTTGTCACTACTCGAGCTACTTCAATGACTTGGGTTATTTTCAGGAATGTTTTGTTCAGAGTGTTGATTTTTTTCTTCTTCTTCACCTTCCATCTACAAACATAAAAATAAATTGTAATGAGTGTATATACATTGGTGAGAATAATGAAAATTGCAATATTAAATAATATACATCAATGTAAATCGAAAAGAAATGACGTACCATAGCAAAAATTGACTCATAAACTATACACATTCTTTCAAAACCATGTACTATGCCATCTTTCAAGATTTCATATGTTGGCGCAGTTCCATACTTTGTTTCCTGCAAGTTTTATACCCCATAAAAAATAATATATTTAATATAAAAGATTTATTTGTTCTATTAATGATAGACGGAGCTAAGTAAAACAAGATCGATATATGCTTACAAATTCCACAATTAATTTATGATATGCCAACATATACTCACAACCCATATTTAACCCAATGTCAATCAATTCGTATGATGGTTCTTATTTGTATGTTAGCACCTGTTTGAATACATTCAATGATGATTTTTGTAAAACAACTTAAAATATGCAAAAATGAAATATAGTTAAGTTGTTATAAGGAAGTAACAATTACTCACAAACTTGGATATCAACCCTTTTCTTCATTGTCGTCCTATTTTATGTGCTGAATGGGTTCCATTTTCTTTCATTTTCTGAAAGAAAATACTTGAAAATTAATATTTAATGCTAAATTGTTTAATTATTGTACCTAATGATCGAAAAATTCAATGATTACATATTACATTTGAAGCACATTGTTGTTGATATGGCTCCTCCTGTGATGCAATTTTGTCCATTTCTTTGACTGTCTCCTTGTACACCTTTTTGGACATTCCTATCAACATATTTATGATATCATCTCGTTTATCTTTTGAGATTTTCATAATATTCCTAAAAATGTAACATGACAATAAACTATTTAATTTTTATATTGATGTGTTATCAGTATTTTTGTTACATGATCTCTTGTTAGTCATTTCTTTATCAATATGAAACCTATACCATATCATTCATTAATATATTTTATAAATAAATTATCAACTTTTCTGGTTAAAAAAAATATCAAGAAACCGGTGTGCTTTTCATGGTGTACGCACTGACGTCAGTGTGTAGTGGTCTTATAAACGCACCACCCAAATAGTATAAAACATCGTACGGTTCTCTATTGCAACAAAGAGCATCGGTGTGTTACATGTCAACCACTACACCGATTAACACAGACAAAATAATAAAAATCGTCTAGTGTTAGTTTTTGTAGCATATGATGTCGTGGAGGGGGCGGTGCGGCCAATTCTTATAAACGCCCTGCGCAAACAAGGGACCACCGTACATTGCTCTCAGTCGACTAGGAGAATCGGTGCGTGCATTATATGTTACATGGTGCACCGATTAACACAATAAAAAATTTGTTTTTGCGAAACAGTACGTGCGCGATGTGCCATAATGAAATAGCGCACCGGTGCCCTATTTTACATATGGTGCATGGATTAAAAAAAAAAAAAAAATTAATTTTTTTGTCAAATAGTACGTGCATGGTGCGCTGGGATAATCCAGTGCACCGGTGTGCTAGGTTACGCCCGGCGCACCAATTAAAAAAAAATTGGTTTTTTTTTTAAATTCATGCAAGGGACGACATGGATTGGGATCCGACTATGCAAGTCGTCCTGTGAATTGGATTTCATAGGCCTGTATATAGCAATACAAGACCTATAAATATAAAATGAACATACATAATTCTGAAATCACAGAAACGGGGAGAAGAAAGGGCAGAAACAAAATGAATGAAGGGTTTAGGGTAAAAATGGATTTTTATTTTTTTTGTTTCTAAAAATGAACAACAAATTGGAATTTTTTACTTACTGTGTAAAAAAAACTGCAGAAAAAAAGTAAAAAAAGAAATTAAATTTAATCGCGAGATAGTTTGGAATTCTGATTGTCTAAATATTTCTATTCGAACATATTTTTCCGCCCATTTTTCCATTTACCGCTTTTTTTCACTTAAAAAAATAGAGTTGTGATTTTTTTATTTGCGGTTATTCATCACCGGTGCGTTACTTAAAAACACCGCACTGGTGCGTCCGTTGATAACATGGCACCGATGCGCAATAACTAAAATGCACTTGTGCGGTTATCTGTACATTAGCACCGATAACAAGAAGTCCATTTTTAAGGCACCGAAATAACTTTTAGGTGTGTACACCAAAATTTATTGTTGATTTTGCTCAAATGCAGGGAGAAAATATCATAATTATATCGAATGGACAATTCTTCAAAATCCAGCTCGTTCCATAATATTTCTCAAAGTCCATCGCAGAGTTCTCCCTATCCATCTCGAGACATAATATTTACTTCAGATTTTATTTATATTTTCATTATCTAATTGAATTTATGATTTTTATCCATGTCAATCATACACAGCTTAATTAAATTTATAATGAATACAAATTTGTAGGTTCATGTAGATTCAGAATCGAGTTCATATGCACAAAATATTCAAACAGCTCCAAAACTTCGGAAGCTCTTATCAAGAGCAGCATACCGCAAGGCACATTTGGTAGATGAAAATTGGCAGTCGCTTCACCCTACCAATTGTAACAATATTGCATCTTCTAGCCACAATCCTGGGACAATGATGGTAATAATTATAAGTGTTTGGTATATTTCTTAATGTAATTATTTCAACGTCAAACCAATTAATCATGAAATATTGTCAACGTGCTTACTAATTGATATCATATATTTTGTACTAATCATGTTTCAAATATATTTTTTTTAAATTATTAGGATTCTAGTGATGATGAGCGACCTACCTACCATCTTCTGTTGCACCCCACGACAATGTCAAATTGAGAGAAGAATGAATTAAGAGAAAAAATCAGAGAGGAACGATACCAAGAATCGTTGAATCAACCACCGATTCAATTCCTGCTACGTCCAAATTCACCAATTAGGAATGACTACGGATTTCTTCACAAGCTATCAATGGAGGCAATTAAATAGAGGTTGGTATGGATCATTACTTAAGGGATACGACTGCCATGGAGACAATGTTGTTAGATGCATTCCAAAACGATGATCAACTAGAGGATGATGCTCATATCGCTGACACCTTTTTCGAAAGTCTTAAATCTTCTTCCACCGCCTCTCTCTTTGGACCTGGTGGCCAGTCAAATTCTACCTAGTTGGGGACAACGATGTTACTGTACAACTTGAAAGCCTAGTTTGGCTTATCGAATGCATGTTTCTCGAAATTTTGAGGTAAGTTACCATAAAGTCCTGCCTTATATAAATTTGAGAAATATAATCAGTACACAATGAACATTACAAATGGTCAATTTTATGAACGTTAATAATTATATCGGCATTAATGTACATTTATTGATATTTTCCATGATCACCAACAACATGTTATTCAAATATAAGGTTCTTTCAAGTAATAATGTTTTGCCAAGTAGTTGCGAAGAGGCAAAGAAATTGTTGAAAATGTTGGGTGTTGAGTACATATCATATCATGCATGTCCAAATGATTATATTCTATATAGAGGAAAATATGGAGATAAAGATATATGTCTGAAATGTGGGCATGACAGGTATTATAAATAAATAAAAATAAGGGTAAATCACGTGGTCCTCCTTTTAAGATATTTAGGAACATGCCTATAATCCCAAGGATTCAAAGGCTCTTTCGTTGCAAAGAATTAGCTATGTTGCAGGGATGGAATGCTTCACATAGAAGTGAATTGGGAGATATGTGAATCCCAACTGATTTAATAGCCATGAAGTATATAGAGGATACATGGCCCTAAAAATTCAAGGATGAAGTACGAAGTCTATGACTCAGAATAGCCATGAATGGCGTCAGCCCATATTCCCTCCAGAACACCAATATTTTGTTTGGCATGTAGTAGTGACCAATAACAATATCCCCATGGTTGTCCGTGAAGAGTGAACATCTTATGTTAGCTCTCATAGTCCCTGGTAGAAGGCAAGTGAAGAATATGGATGTCTACTTACAACCACTGGTAGATGAATTGAAGGAATTATGGGATGGGATAAATGTATACAATGTATCAAGACCCATCGCAACAAAGAGGAATTTTACATTGTATGGCATATGTGCTTACACGACACATGATTATCCAAGCTTAGGAGTTTTCTCTGGTAAATTACATGTTTATTGATTTGTTTATATACGTAACAATATTCTTTCACATATTAGTTATTTAATTCGTTGTAATTGTTCTAATCTTCATGATATTCTTTAATGTGCCATGCATATAAATTGTATACAATAATCTCGCAGGTCTTGTAACAAAAGGGTATTTTGGATGTAAATGTTGTGGACTTTCTCTGAAATCTATATGGTCCAAGGACCTACAAAATCCAGTGTATAATTGCTTCAGGGTATTCCTCCCAAAATAACACCCTTACAGAAGAGAAGCATCCGCTTTTAATGGTAAACGAGAGAGAACCCAAAGGCCTCCAATAACGACACCAGCTGAATGGCTTAGAGCATATGAGAGAGAGAAGGAGAAGGATTTCATAGAAATGTTTGATTCAAATGGGGAGCCTATGTTCGATGATCCAGAATTATTTCACACCTATGTTGAGAAATTACCCATCGAGATGAAAACTAAATCTACCTTTTATAACCTCCCATATTGGGAGCATCTTAAGATTACCCACTTATTATATCCCATGCATATATTTAAAAATGTTTCAACTTCTTTATGCAGGAACATATCATCGAAAAAAATTGACACATTGGTTGTTAGGAAAGATCTTATTACTTCAAAAACTAAAAAGAAACATTAGCCAAGACGATTAGAAAGTACAGGTTCAAAGGCAGGCGCTCGTCCCTCTAATTCATGGTATTTCAAAGAAGGTGATGTCCCATGGATTTTTAAAAAATATGATATTTCTTTGGCAAAGGAAGTTATAGTGGGTGTGAGGGTGCCATCCTCATACGGGTCTTCACTACGACGTTGCTTCACTGTGGATGACCATTTTTCGGGGTTGAAATCGCATGACCATTTGAATCTTCTAAGAGTACATATAATGTCAAAAGCATGATTTTATTATTTGTTATATTAATAAATTTTATCCCATGCAGGGATCAAAAAACATAACTAATTTTGTATATTATTTCACGTGTTTATTACTTTGAAGTGTCATTATCCTTTGTTCGTGCATGGATGAGTGAAACATGAATTCCCTCAAGACCTAGGACATGCCATATCTAAATTATCTGCATTTGTACGTTGGATCACGTCAAAGGAGATTCATGTGGCTAACATTCCACGGTGGCATCAAGAGATAGTTGAGATTGTTTGTATGTTTGAGAAGGAACTGCCGACGAGTTTCATGGACCTGCAGGTTCATCTTCTAATTCACCTAGTAGATGAGGTTGAATTAGTTGGGGTGATTTCTTGTCATTGGATGTTCTTCTTAGAGAGGTACATGAAGAAATTGAAAGGTTTTGTTTGACAAAGGGAAAAACCTGAGGGGTCAATGGCAGAGGGGCACATATCGTATGAGTCTTTATATTATTCCAGTGAGTACATCAATCAGATCGACAACAGACTAGGTGCGGTGATTTGGGATGATGAACGGGATGAAGACAAAAGAGAAGGGGAGTTGCTCCAAACGAGTGGAAAAAAGTGCTTGATAAAGATTAAGCGACTTATAATTTTTCAAATTTACACAAAGTAAATATTCATGTTGAACTTCAATATAATGTATATTTTGATCTCTATGTACTATATAATGTCGGTTTGATTTCATCAGCGAATGCAGAAATTGAAGCAATCGATAAATTCGTTCTTTACAATTCTGAAGAGACACAACCGTGGGTCGTATTGTACAAACAAAAGAGGATGAAATGGGATAGTGATAGGAAATAATTCAGATGGTTGAATGGTAGAAGTGTGCCTTATCCCGATCATTTAAAAGAAAATATGCCAAGAATAGGCCCCAACAGTTGGGTTGCTAACCAAGTCAGACAGAAATACGGTGCAACCGGTCGTTACCCGCGTGCTGAAGAGGATGTGCTAAACGTAGGGATTGGGTGCAACAACTCGATAATAATCTATTAAATTTATATGTACATTTGAAACTTAATAATGCACCTTTCAATTGTAATTACATCTATATTTCATATTTTAATTGTTGGGTTATTATAGGACACATGACACTATGATTTTTTAACTTTTTTATAGGTGCATTTGTTCCCATCTATGTGGGCATATGGACACCATTTTCGCAAAAAAAATGCCGAAGATGGACACATCACACAAGACTGTGGAGTTGAAGTTGAGTTCGATCAATCTAGTCGATCTAACCATCATGATCAAAACCTAGTACAAGGGACGTTAGGTTACGTCGGAAAGATACAAGAGATCATTGAAGTAGATTTCTCTTATTTCCAATGTGTTATATTTAGGTGCAAGTGGTGGGACACCTTTGATCGGAATAATGTAAAGGAATATCGCGATAGTACGCTGATATGTATCAATGCTAGAAAGATGTGGGATGAAGCTAAGGAGCCCTATGTTTTCCCCAAACACTGCAACCAGGTGTTTTTTTACCTAGATGTGTTGGATAGGGATTGGTGGTTCGTATTGAGACATGACCCTAGATCAAAACATATTTTTGAGAACAATAGTGTTATCATGTCATGCTAGTCGGAAGATAATGAGGGTGATCATCAGAACCGAGAGTGCTTTGGTACATGTGTTATTTCATTAATATTTATACTTTTTAAGATGGGTTTTTCGATAAATTATAATATGTGTTTTGAATTAATTGGTAATTTGCATTGTATTAATGTTAAAATCAAGATTTCACTTGATAATTTGCAATTATGTTGATCTCAAAAACAATGACGTATTGTATAAAGTTCTTTTTTTGTATGTAAGATCGTAATAAAATAATGATAATTCTAAATTACATGAATTTATTTGCATTATTTTCTAAACTTTATTATGTTACAAAAATTCATATTATTCTAGATTTATTATTTTACAATTATTTAAAATTTTACAAATTTAAAAATTTAAATAAAATCATTTCACATTAATACAATTAAAATTTTACAAATATTTTACATACAATTACAATTGTACAATTTCACATACAATTACAATTAAAATTTTAGAATTTTACATACAATTACAATTCACAATAATACAATTAAAATTTTACAAATATTTTACATACAATTACAATTACAATTTTACAATTTCACTTATAATTATAATTACAATTTTAAAATTTTACATACAATTACAATTACAAGTTTAGAATTTTACATAAAATTTACAATTATAATTACAAATTTACATATATACCATTACAATTACAATTTTACAATTTTACATACAATTAGAATTACAATTCAATTTTACAATTTTACATATATACAGTTACAACTAAAATTACAATAACAATCATTTCACAATAAATTAAAATTAAATTTTTACAAATATTTTACATACAATTACAATTAAAATTAAAATTACAAATACAATTTTACAATTTTACAATTTTACATATAATTAAAATTAAAATTTCAATTACAATCACAATATAATATTTAATAAATATCATGATCATTTAATATTAAATTAATTAATAAACATCACGTTCATGCTAACCATCGTACAAACATCATATTTGACTAACAAACACATTCAAATTCGCTAACATCATCGTGATCATGATCATCTAACAAAACACAATTAGGATTGTACAACATCATCATAACACAAACATCAAATATACATCTCATGTCAAATAACTGCTATCACATACACATATATCTGCAAGATGCACATTAAATGAACATATCTAACATGACCTAACAATATGCACATCATAATGATCACCAACATGTAAATGAAGCACAACTGCAACATGAACATAAAAATACATGGACTATATATATATATATATATATATATATATATATATATATATATATATATATATATATATATATATATATATATATATATATAATGTCAAAAATATACAATTGTAATATAAATGTCATATATCAGCTGGTAGTACATCATCAATAGTAGTACTAGTCGAGGCCTTCTCAGTCAATGGTGCAACCTCAACAAGCTCAGATACATGTTGATCATCACGTGCTTGATGATCTGGTACCGGTGCCTCCTGCTGATCAGGATCAACTGTCGGTTGTTCATCGTGATGACTCGACATGGTCGATGGTCCAGCCTGCTCATGATCATGAGTACTATTGGATGTTGCAGGCTGCTGACTCGACGTGGCCGATGATCCAGCCTGCTTTCCATGATGACTATTGGTCGATGTTGCAGGCTACTCATCTAGCGCGGTGTAAGGTGAACGATGATCACTCCCATGATCATGATCATCAAATGATGAGTCGATGCTTGCGGACTGTCGGTCACGTCCTGCGTCTCGACCACACCTATAACGTCGAAGTTCCCTCCTCAACCGCGTAACTAAGTTCGTATCTCCTACGACATGTTGCATCAGGTTGTACATGTCACGCGGCATGCCTCTCCACATATGTACCATCCTACCATCAGCCCGTATATCTCTCATCGTGGTGGGCTTGACTCCCGCCCCAACAAAAAATTCATAGAGTTGGTCACCCAACTCCATCCTCAATCTATTATCAAGCCTATCACGCCTAGAAAAAGGTAGTACCGGTGCACCAACAGGAGCAGGTATGTTTGCACCGGCCTCATGATCCTCGGCATTTGCCATATCCTGATTGTCATCAGGATCCACACCTGGATCATTTGGTGGCACTGGCATCTCATCGCCATCAAAAGGCCCAATGTCTACAAGATATATATAAGTACAAAACAATAATTAGACAAACTCATTAAAAAGTTTAATAAAAACAAGTTAAAGAACATGTTAGAATAAATTTAAATAGAACAGTAATATTACCTCTATCATTCGGTAGCTCATCATCTGTGAAGAGGATGTTGGTACACCCTTACTAATCCAAACCAACATAAGGAAAGGGGACCATAACGAAGGGACACTCGTTAACACTAGCTATCAACTCCAGTGCATCATGCGATATCCTCATGGAAAACTCATTCTCGCCTCTTGGGCATCATCTGTCACCACATGTGCATCCATGCATCAAGAATAGGCCTACGAGGTTGCCGAAAAAAATTAGGACTCATCTCTAGAAACCTCTAAAAAAATAAAAAATAAAAGTTGTAAATCAAAAGGGAAGTTGACCCTCCCTTGTGCATGAGCACAACATCTATCTAAGGTTGTACATAACTACCACAAAAAAATGGCAGACCACCTGACAAGTTGTGGCTCTTGTACTAAAGAATCAACATAATATAGAAGAGGGCAACTAATGTGTTTCCCGTCATTAGTGTTGTGTGAAATGGTCAAAATCAGAAGTGAGAGGCACCTCACCTCCTCACTACCAAATGCAGCAATACGTAACTGACCTCTAGAGACCTTAAAATCTGAAGGAGACAGTATATCTGCGCTAATGTATCTCTGGGAGTACACCAACTGACTTCCTACTGCATAGCTAACTGGAACCTCTGAGAATGAGGGAAAATCCACCCCTCTCTTTGATAGCCCAGTAATGAAATATATGTCCTCCTCAGTGGGCGTGTACCACTAGTTAGGACCAATGCAGAAAGCCTGTAGGTGGGCATTCCACCTGCGAATAAGATGTCGCAAAAACACACCATGGCCCTTTAGGGAAGTAGCCTCCTCATAGAACTTGAGGAGGCCTACCTGCCTTAGGAGCCCCTGGGTAGTTGTTGTAATAGGGCGATGGTAAGCATCTCTCTCCCTCTTTCGTGCCTCCCACAGGCGAACCATGTTATATTAGTCTACCTGTTGTTGTTATTGTTCCCTCTCTTCTCTCCTTTCACGTCGCTGAATGATTGACATATTAAATACAATTTTTTTATTAAAAAATAAAAAATGGGTGATGCACTGGTAATCGTGTTTTTTGTCACGACCAGCTGGTGCATTTGTACCTCAAGCAACCGGAGGTGGTGCACCTGCAAATTTTAAGCGCATCACCCTCCTGGCATTGTTCGAAAGTCAACGGTGTGGTGGTATAACATTATTGCACCGTTGACTATGGCCCAGTGTCGGGAGGGCGGTGCGCTGACCAAACTATATGCCCCGGGGCGTATAATTTGGTCAGTGCACCGCCCTCCTTAAATTTGTACATATTCAACGGTGCATTCTTTTACCAAGCTGCACCGTTGACCATGTCGAAATGCCAGAATGCAGTGTGCTGACAAAATTACCCGCCCCGAGGCGAATATTTCCTTCAAAGCACCGCATTCTCGCTATTCCACAGGGTCAACAGTGTGGCCGAGTAACCAACTGCACCGCACTTTTTTTTAATTTTAAAAAGTCACAGTGCACCTTTCGGTACTGCCCTGAAACCGGTGCAGATACCGTTAGCATCGGTTGTGGTGCAGCCTGTAAATTTATAGGCAGCACCGCGAACCAATGCGAGCCAAACGGCTCGAGCACACCGCACGGCAATTTTTTTTTTTACACAATGAATTTTAAGCTAATTTACAAAACTAATCTGCTAAAACATTTAATTATGTAAAAACAAGGAAAATACCTATACATTTGGCCGTTAAGGAGGCATATTGGCTGTAGAATTTGCAAATCTAAATTTTCCTACCGTTTTGAAAAATTCAAATGCAGATCGTGGGCAATGGACAGCAACAATGCGTGCAATGGGAGCACCAATGCTAGGGCGCCTCACACAAGGAAAAGTTGCACCAATGCTTGAGAGCTATGGAGCACTGAAAAGTGAAAAATGCGGATTTTTGGTCATAATTTTTTTTTTATTTAACCCTGTTCCAGTGCGGGGGTTTTTATTGGCGCACCAGTGCGGTGTCGTAAGGCCGCACTGAGTTGTTTCAGTTTTGGCGCGGGTTTTTATAATGCATCGGTGCAGAATATTTGTAAAGCACCAGTGTGCTACAGTAATAAGACGCACCAGGGCAGGTTTGTACGGAGCGCACGGTGTCCTGGTATGCCAATATTTTGTGCACATCGGTGCTTTCTCTATGTGAACACAATGATGCGGTTTAGGATGAAAAGCGCACCGGAAGAAAAAAATCCTCAAAAGCCTCCACCCGCCAACCTCCTCTAGTAACCTCCACTACAAATGGATGTTTGGGGTATTTATATAAGGGGTCCCTCAAAAACATCCATAGAGGGTCTTTTCATTATAGTGTTTGGAGACAATAAATCCTAGAATTTTTACTTCGTTGAGGGCAAAGAATGACTTCCTAGGGTTTAATGAGATTCCATACCTTTTGCATCTTTCAAAGATCTGTTTCAAATCATGAAAATGGTTTTCCCTTTTCTTGGAATATATTGTGATATCATCCAAGTAAACAACAACATTTTTATTAATTAGACCTCTGAAGGCAATGTCCATAGCTCTTTGGAAGGTTTCTCCTACATTTATTAGTCAGAAAGGCATTTTTTGATATGCATGAGTCCCCCATTTAGTTTTGAATGTAGTTTTTAATTTTTTATATGTATGTACAAGAATTTGGTTATATCCTGAAAAACCATCTAGAAAAGACATAAGTTCAGAACGAGCTACTGATTGTAAGATTTGCTCCATGTGTGGGAGTGGAAAATAGTCTTTCTCACATGCTTTATTCAAATTTCTAAGTTCAATACAAATACTAATATCACTATTCTTCTTCCTAACATGTACAAGATTTGAAACCCATTTCGAATGTATATCGGGAAAAATGATTCTAGCCTTGAGGAGCTTGTTTATTTTGCTTTTAATTTGGTTTTCCAGATTTGGATGCATTTTCCTTAACTTTTTCTGAATGGGCTTTACATCAAGTAACATTGGGATAGTATGCTGAATGATGGAGGTATCATAAGTTTTCAAATCTTCATAGTTCCAAGAAAAACTATTTTTGTACCTTTTCAACATATGAATAAAGGTAGATCTCTCATCTGGTGATAGTCTAAGGCCTTGATTAATATTATGAGGTTTAATATCTGACCCTAGGTTAACCAATTCAAACCTCAAAGTTGAACTCTAAAGTTTGCAGTTGGTAACCCTTTTAAACCTATCTTTTAAGTCATACACATCCTCAAGTTTTACTACAATATTGGGTAAATAAATTTCCTCAATTGTTTGTCATGTTCGTCTCCATCTAAGATTTGGTCAGAATAGGACCCTTCAAATGTTATAAAACTCAAGATATCTTCATCATCATTAAAGACACGCCAATTAGTGATGTTGTCAGGAATAGAGGGGCCAAAAATCAATTCAATAGAAAATTTATCAAGATTAAAATCCTGAGGTGGGATGAGCTTAGATGCAACATTATCTAAAAGGTAAGCACTGGAATTTTTAAGTCTTGGGATCAAAGAAATTTCAAATGCTATGAAATGTGAAGTAAGAGTTTTAACAAGGGATTGATAATGCTTTAGGTGACTGGAAACACAATGAATGTTGTTTATTACCTGTTTTATCACAATTTCAAAGTCACCAAATACTTTGAGGTATTTTACATTTAAACTTATAGATTTATGCAACCCTTGTACTAATGCTTCATATTCTGCAGTATTGTTTGTACATTCGAATTCCAACCTACATGCCAACATAGTATTTTCTCCGTCAAGACTTACTAAAATTCACCCTACTCCTGCATCATCATTGGATTTAGAACCATCAAAATAAAGAGTCCAAAATAAAGAATCACTCTTAAATATAGGTGTATCTACAATATTTATACACTTAGATGAATCTTTTTGTGAAAAAATTTCAATTTGAGAAATGGTAGCATCATCTAAGAAAGGATATTCTTATGTTGTGAAATTACCAAAGAAAGGTTCAGAAAAATAGTTCCCAAAAATTTTGTTTGTAAAAACTACTCGCTCGTTTTCTTCGTCTAGATCGGTTACTACCAATTTCATGTGTTTTTCTCTGTCTACCCGAATCTGATTATGCTTACCATTATAAGGAATCCACATGTGTGACCAATCTGTAGCAAAATATTCATGTAATTTCTTGGACCAATCTCTGCTTAGGATCAAAACATGAAAATATGGAATATCATCCTCTAGTATATCGATGATTTGACATAATTTTGAATTGGAGGATAGTCTTATTAATATCGAATTCCTCTCTCCCAACACTTTAACCTTAATTCTATCTAGCTTAACAATATGGAAAACATACTTTTAAGGTGAAATATCCAGTTTAAGACAGACCGAATAGGGCATTATGTTAGATGATGCTCTAGAATCTACTAAACAATTGTGAACGTTTTTATTAAAGATTTAAAAGTTTAGTAGAAAAGGAGGGGTATGGGAATTTGACCTATCTCCAACTAAAATGGCATCAGTAGGATCAACTTTATCTAAAGATTCATTTGGAGGCTTACCTTTTTTTTAAAGATTTAGAAGTGACAACAGTAGGCAAAGGAGATGCAGTAACTGCATTTAATTCTTTAAGAAGGAATTTATATTTATGCTTTAATGTGATAACTTCATATAAGGAAATATTGGCTTTGACCTTCTTCATATTCTCTATTATGTTATATTCTATGGTTTCAGAGACAACAAGAGTTTTAGATGTAGATGGATAATTTGAAGAAGATGAGACTGAATCAAAAGAAATGGAAGGGTACTTCTTAATTGTACCCTTATCCTTAGCAGAAGGAGTAGAAGACTTCTATTTTTGAGTTGATTTTGGTGGACCTGCACGTCCTTTACTTCTTTTGTTGACTGGTAGGGCTTCCTGTTCTTCTTCATTTTCTAAAGTAGGAAGGATAAAGTCCCATAGTCCATGAGCTTCAACTAATTCTTCTTCCTGTGATTCCTCAGGATATAAGGTTGATTCTTCTTCATCTTCGTCTTAATATTATTCAACATTAGATATGATGTTTGGAGGTTAATATTGAGAAGACGGGGATTTCTTAAAAGGCCTAAAAGACTTTTTTGAAGATTCGGCTACCTGCTTCTTAATTTTGACCATCTCATTTGACATTGTTTTAAGGAACTTCTGTAATCCTTCCAAATTGAAAGGATATTTGGGAGTTTTCTTTTTAGATTCATCTTTGAAGGTGACCTTCTTGTTTTTTCTTTCTTCAAGTGCATTTTTCTTTTCCAAGGCAAGAATTCTCTTCTCGACAGATATAGCTTCTTTCATGTTATCAAGTAAGGTTGTCTTGTTATTTCTATCAACAAATATAGAAATATTCGAAGGAAGAGCATATATGTACCATTCTATTTGGACATCATCACCAGGTTTGGAAGTATTAAGGATTTTGTTTAACAATTTACGAATCTCGAGCTGAAATCCTTGATCTTTTCATTCAGATTAAATTTAAGATTAGACAAATCATTGATCAAGGCAGCCTTTGTGCAACCATCTCCAAATTTTGTCAAAAATTATTCTTTGAATGTATCCAGCTATTTATTGATCCTGGTGTTAATGAAAAATACCATGATCTTTTGTATCCTTCGAAAGAATAAGGGAACAATTTAACTACACAATATTCCTCTACAACTCCATTAAGATCAATGGATAACATAAAATTATGGAGATGTTCCTCAGTGGGCAATCCATCATCAGAATTATATTTTGGCAACCACCTCTCTAGATGTTTAGGCAGAGGATGGAGTGGTGGTGCCATTTTTATTGCCCTTGGGTTAGGCCAAGGTCTATTATCCATTTTGGGATTTGTAGGGATAGTAGAAGAAGATGCAGTTGTTTCAGAGGCTGAAGATGATTTAGTGGAAGAGGAAGTTGATCATGTAGTGCTATTGACTATGATAGCAGTGGTTGTTTGTGTCAAAGGAATGTCGATGGAAATATTTATCGGATGGTAAGAAGAAGGTAGAGAATGATTTGAAGGATCGAATAAGGGAGTGTGAGGTGGAGAGGATGTTGTAATCTCACTAGTAGTGGATTGAGTTTTTGAAGTAAGTACTTTTCTTCGATGAGTGGGTAGTGGAAAGTTGAAAGGATTAATTCCAAGATTTTCACTCTCATATATAGTAAATACACGAGAAACTCCTAAACATGATGATACACTTCCTTAAGATATTTCAGATTGAACAGCTCTTTCTCCTGAAATAGAAATCCCTTCCAATTCTTGAATCAAAGTTTGGACTTCAAGTGACTCTTGTAGTAATGGAGAAGAAGTTTGGCCAACTGACTTAGGAAGTGTGCTAGGAGATTTTGTGGTTGTTTCAACTTCAGATCTATGAGTGGGAGATTTTGAGGGGGATTGACTCTTTTGATGCCATTTTGATTTTGGATTAAACCTTGATTCCATTCATAGACTTCAGGCCCTCCTTCTAGCGCCAAAAATTTTTAAGGCTCGGAAATCTATACCTCAACATCGAGGATAACCACCCGGTCGGGAACTTAAGAAAACTCCTTTTCCGTTTGGAATAGTGGCTCTCACTAGGGATAATGGGACTAGTTTCCCTTTGAAAATGTATAAATAGATGTGTATTAAATATAAGAGTAGAAATGTGGATAACTAAATGGAAATAAATATAAAATAGGCTTTAAGTATGTATATCCCGGGACAAGCTCTTTCTTTATATGTGATTTTAAAGCTTTCATCAAATACAAGACAATATAGATTATCAAGTACTCATGAAGTGAAAACTAGGAAGAACAATTAATTTAATTTAATATTCAATTAAATTGATTGAGTAAAACATATGACATAAAACATTTCGTTTTTTTTTTCATATATCTTGAAAGATAACAATCTCACACATCAATAGTGAATAAATGCTTGACTGTATGTAAGAAAACATATAATGAAAACCAATTTAAAATAATTTTTAATCGCACTTAAGCACATCAGCAATATAGAGATAATAGTACCCGATATATTAACACTCTGCTCATGAGAAAAATAACTCTGGTTCAGCTTTTCTATTCAAAAGTCTTGAGAGTTACAGTAGTGCAAATTTTCCAAAGCTTTACTTACAAAAATTCAGAACCCCTTCTTCATTGACATGAAGGGGATTTTATAGTTGAAATTTAAACTATAATTATAGAAAATACACTAAATGTTGAGGTGGTTTAAACAAACTAGCCTTAAAATAAAACCACAACACAATAATAGCATTTGTTTCAACAAGATCATCGTGAACGAGAAGCTATTTGATCTCCCATTTGTTGTTGCAGCTCACATATATCCAGCATGGTATTTAATTGAGGATGGGATGGCTTGATGCACATATGTCCCGTGAAAACAACATCCGAGAGTGCTGGAAGAAGATGTGTAGAAGAATTGGCAAGGCATATCAACATGAGCCATTGGCTATGAGGTTTTACTAAGTATTTCCAATGACTCTCCAGATTTACCTTTGATAACTTTTTTATGTTTTCAACCTTCTTCTTAGACCAATACTGCCAAGACTTCATTAACATTCTGACATCAGGTAAGGCTCCTTCTGGGAATTCTTGAATCAAATTGGTATTTAAAAGATTCTCATTGATAGTTTCAGTGAGGTCATTGGAAAGGTTCATGGTACTAAAGATGGCCATCTCTGCATGTTTGATCTTATAATCCAGTCTCTAAAAAGGATTTCCTTCCGCAACTCTTCTATTCTTGGGAGATTGGCTGATCTCCCCATTAAGCTATCCTGCCAAGTAATATAATCAGAAATCTTCTCATCAATATCATTAAAGTATGTCCTCAAATCGAGCAACTGATTCACAAGTGAATCTCTTGATTGGTAAAAATCATTGATTGTTTCCTACTTCTGGCAAAATATTACTTGTTGCTGAGCAAGGAGAGTATTGATTTATCTTGTTTCTTTTCTGAATTCTTCAATCTCTAGATTATCTTTCAATTGATCAATCTTGTATTGCAGTTCATGTATCTGAGTATCCACTACAAGGAAAAGACCCTCTAACGGAGGTTATAAAAGAGGTTTTTAGTGTCATGAAATTGGCCAAAATTGTCAAAAAAACATTTTATAAAACATCTATTTATGGTTACAGAGGTTTTGGCAGAACTTTTAATGGAAATTCAACACAACTAAAAAAATGGGCGGCTGGAGGTTATTACGAATGTTTTTTTCATCAGTACGTTACTAATGTTTCAACGCATCAGTGTGTGTCATCTAGACGGTGGCCCCAGGGCAGTCGAAGGTGCATGCACCGGGTCGTCAAGGTATAAAACCGCACCGGGTGCGGTGTTGATGATACAACACACGGGGTCGTTATAATTGGTCTTGGGATTTGTGCGGTGCCTATAGGTCGTCTCGACCCACCAGTACATAGACTTTTAGAAACGCACCAGTGCGCCGTATCAGACAAACGCACCGAAATTTATAATTGGTATTGGCATTTGTGCGGTGCACATACATCGTACAAATGCACTGATGCACAGTATTGCACAAACACACTGAGATTTTTAATTGGTTATGGTATTTGTGCGGTGCCCATAGGTCATTGAAACGCACCGGTGCGTTGCAGCATACAAACGCATCAGTGTACAGCAACTGACACGCACTGATGTTCATTTTGTATTTTTTAGAAACATCGACCTGTGACAGTGCAATTATTGTGATTTTTTTAAATTCATTATTCATCAAAAGTCGACACACCTTATAACAATATTCATATTAATTAATTTTTTATTAATGCATTTGAATGTGATGTTTGGATTAATTTGTTATATCAAATCATAATTATTGTGATTTTTTAAAATTCATTATTCATCAAAAGTCGACACATATATATCTTATAACAATATTCATATGAATTAAATTTTTATTAGTGAATTTGAATGTGATGTTTGCATTAATTTGTTATATCATATCATCAAATTTCACATCTCTTCATTATAATATTTAATCATCCATAAATTTAATCAATGTTGTTACATTTCACAGCGACAATGGAGAATGCAATAGAATAAATTAAAGCATATTTTATTATTATTATTATATAAGGCAGTCTTTGTCATACAAAATGGGACAGTTATTGGTATCCCTTTGTCTTTCAATTGGGACACTATGTCCATTACATTAAATTAAATGTCTGATTTCACAAACAAATATTTCAAAAAATACAATGCCTTACATTGATATCCAAACATAGTGATCATCATTCTTCGCTTGAACTGTTGTCACTGCTAGAGCTACTTCCATGACTTGGGTTATTTTCAAAAATGTTTGTTCAATGTGTTGATTTTTTCCTTCTTCTTCACCTTCCATCTACAAACATAAAAATAAAATGTAATGAGTGTATATACATTGGTGAGAATAATGAAGATTGCAATATTAAATAATATACATCAATGTAAATCAAAAAGAAATGACGTACCATAGCAAGAATTGACTCATAAACTATACAAATTCTTTCAAAACCATGTACCATGCCATCTTTCAAGATTTCATCTATTGGCGCAGTTCCATACCTTGTTTCCTGCAAGTTTTATACCCCATAACAAATCATAAAAATAAAAAATAAAAATAAAAAAAAAAGGAAGAAGTTCTATTAATTATAGACAGAGCTAAGTAAAACAAGATCGATAGATGCTTACAAATTCCACAATTAATTTCTAATATGCCAACATATACCCACAACCCATATTTAACCCAATCTCAATCAATTCGTCTGATGGTTCTTCTTGTATGTTAGCACCTATTTGAAGACATTCAATGATGATTTTTGTAAAACAACTTAAAAAATACAAAAATGAAATCTATATAAGTTGTTATAAGGAAGTAACAATTACTCACAAACTTAGATATCAACCATTTTCTTCCTTGTCGTCCTGTTTATGTGTTGAATGGGTTCCATTTTCTTTTCTTTTCTGCAAGAAAATACTTGAAAATTAATATTTAATGCTAAATTGTTTATTTATTGTACCTAATGATTGAAAAATTCAATGATTACATATTACATTTGAAACACGTTATTGTTCAGATGGCTCCTCCTACGATGAAATTTTTTCCATTTCTTTGACCATCTCCTTGTACACCTTTTTTGACATTCCTACTGGCATATTTATGATATCAACTCATTCATCTTTGGAGATTTTTATAATCTTACAAAAAATGTAACATGACAATAAAATATTTAATATATATATATATATATGAAAAGTAGATATAACAAAAGTGATATTTATAAATAATTCTAGACAAACATTTAAAGGAATATTACTTTTTCATTCCTTCTTTTTTTTTGTTATACGTTTTTGCTATTAAAATTCTAACATGTCTCATTGACCAATTCTTTGGAAACTCTTCCTGTAGTTTAGATAAAATTTGGCTCTTGGAATCATTGGATTGATTTTTGTATTGTAAGTGGAAAGAACGTCTATACATTCGTTCCACTAGATCCCTCAAACTTTTGTAAAAAAAATTCCCCCTTTCGTTAACCTCCAGCACCACTCCAGATGAGCTAAGGAGCAATTCATTTTCATTTGCATGTTCTATTTTTTTCTTTTCTTAGAACAACATTAATTTTCTGAGTTGTTGGTCCCTGTAGAACATTAAACATATGTGAATTAATAGATTGTTTGACACATGTTATCTAATAATTTCAAGTATATTATTAATGAAAATTAAAAAAAGAAACTCAAATTGGATCGATAGTATTTTTTCATTCACCTCATTCATCCTTTTGCAATTTTTCCATCAAGCTTTTACGCTCTTCTAGTCCTAGATCATAAATAATCTTATCAAGCTTCGTCATTTTGTAGCTCTGCATGAAACACAGTAAACAATACATATTAGTTAGACTTACACATAGTTCAAAAATAATATTTTTTGTAAATAATTTACAATGAACTTGCCTTTTTTTCTTTTCTTAATGTGTTATCAGTAATTTTGTTACTTGATCTCTTGTTATTCATTTCTTTATCAATCTGAAACATGTACCATATCATTCATTAATATATTTATAAATAAATTGTCAACTTTTCAAGTAAAAAAAAAATTTGAAGAAACCAGTGCGCCATTCATGGTGTACGCACCAACGTCAGTGCATGGGGGTATTATAAACACACCGCCCAAACAGTATAATAGATCGTACGGTGTTGTATGTCAACAAGAAGCACCAGTGCATTACATGTTAACCACCGCACCGATTAACACAAAGTAAATAATAAAAATCGTCCAGTGTTAGTTTTTGTAGCATATGTTAGCCACCTATAATATTTTCTTATACCAAAAGGTGGCTAAATCTGTTTTGAGCCTTCAAGGAACAATTTTTCATTACTAAAAAATGTTGGCTCTTGAAGACTCTTGAAGGCCTCATGCCTCTGTCCAGATCCTATATTGTTGTTTACACTTCAAAAGACTCAGAAATTTCTGTTGATTCCAAATGAAAGACTGCTGAAAGACCTTCTTTTTCCCTCTTCTAAAACCTTCATTTTCTCCCCTTTTTCTCCATCAAAAATCCCTTGTTTTCATAAATCCTCTTCTTCCATTTATGAAGATCACTTACCCATAGTTAAAAACCCATTTTTTAACTATTCCTAAAACCCCAATTCCTTTGAAAATCATGAAAAATTTCACAAAAAATACAAGTCCTTTCTATGGACTTGAGCCCCTTGGGCTAAGTCCTAACCACTTCCCCCCACATGCCTACACCCGGAAACCAGGTGCTAAGCCCCTCCCGGCGCTTATCGCATCGGAATAAATCAAATGAGCGCATATGTTTTGTTGCTGTGTTTAAAACTTGCGATGCGATCAGCCTTTGCATTATAAAACTCCCGATCGCATCGATTTATATATATATATATCTCCTGTGGGCTCACCTACGGTGCTTAACACCTTTCATTTTTCTTGCCCGATCCGTTTTTTCCTTTGTAAAGTCCAACAACCCACTTTTCCAAAGTTTTGAATTAAAAAGCCAAATCACGTGTTAAATACAAATGGGTTGATCAAAAAGACCGCATCGAAATTTTCCGATGCGATTGAGCCCCTGTATATAAACCCCGCCCCCTTTTCATTCCATATAACCTTCACCCCGGGACCAAGTATTGAAGTCCCAGGGCGCTCATCGCATCGCAACTTTTCAGAATGGGTTGATTAAAAGGACCAGGCCCGATGGCCCGATTGCGATTAGCCCCTGTTTTATATGCCCCGGGCCCGTTGCGTTCCATATAACTAAAGGCCCCGCAGTCGGGCACCTATCCCCCTTTACATGTAAATATCCCGCCCCGATCCATATAAACCGTTGTTTTATATTAAAACTTCAGTTTTTCCGTATATTATAAAGAATAATCTCCGCCGTTGATTGAAAACTGATCAAACGGTCATCGCTCCGTCGCGTCGGCGATTTCAATCGCATCGCAAAATTTAAATCGCATGCGTTTTGTTTGCCCTTCCGATTGCGACTCCCCTGATTGGTTGTCCACCGTTGATCTCACTCTTAGATCAACGGCTATCGCTTAATCGCTCCTATCTCCCGATCATCGCATCGCAACTTTCCCCGATTGCGCAATCGCATGCACCTACCTGCCACCTCCGATTGCGATTACCCCGATTCAATTCCCACCGTTGATATGAGTTTTAGATCAACGGTCTGCGCATAATCGCGTCGGGTGATTCAATCGCTCCATTTACTCGCTCCCCCCCCCCGATTGCAAACCCCGATTGCGACCTTCCGATTTAATCTGGACCGTCCACGTGTTCAGATCGGATGGTCCGGAAATCACCCCGACTTATCTCTTCTCCTGCTCTTCTTTTGTCCTTTTTGCGCAGATCTCCACCGTTGGATGTTTTCATCCAAAGGCTACGCTCCTTTCCCCGCCATCTGAAGCAATTTAAACCTAAAAAGCGCGGGATTTATTTATAAATTCTATGTTTTATGCAGGTTTTAAAGGGTCTCCGTCATTATATTGAAGAAAATCCGGGAGTTGGGAATGACGATTCCCATGCCTTCGACCTATGATAAGAACCATTCGCAGGGCTTCATTTGAATGTTTGATTGACGTTCCATGGGCGTCGATACCATAAAAAGCCCTGTGCGGCTCTGCTCATTGACAAGACACTGCGTTTTAACGCGATTTTAAAAGAGTATAAGTTTTGAAGAACAAAGCGCAGAAGGACAGAAGGTTGAAGACAGATTTGGGGAATTATGGCTAAGAATGCTTATAAAAACCTAATTCCCCGAATTAAGACACTATTTAAGAAAATCATAAGTGTTTCGCTGACAGAAAGGTTTCCACTGCTTCAACTGAGGCGAATTGATTCCTCAGCTACTACAAAGAGCCACCTGTTGCCTCAAACCTTTCAAACAGAGGCCGAAGTTATTGATTCAGGAAATATCTGCCTCCAGCGCTGCCAAGAGGTTAATTTTTCCAAAGGAGTGTAATAGAAAATAGCTGCAGAGTTGCTCCGGACAGAACATAGAGCCTCAAAGTCAAATAAAGCTCCCACCGAGCTTTGATATTAATTGTAAAACATTAATACAATGATCCACCTGTACACTTCTCCATCGAACCCCTTAAGAGACCGAGAAGTCATTTAATCTGTATTAATGGTTCACGAGATATTTTTGTTAGTTCTCACCTCCTCATCTTCCTATAAGTACTTCTGCATAAGATGAGAAGGTTGGTTGCTGTTTGATCACAAGTTGTAATATTGAAACTCTCTGAAATAAATATACGATTCTGTTGAAGTTGAAAATAAGTTGGAGTTTTGGATGTCTTGATGATGCCGTTGCATGTCTGTTCCTGAGAAGGCTCTATCATTTGATCCATGAGCTTGGCTGTTGGTGAAGTGCTCTGAACTATTAAATGTTTTTTCCTTTTTTTCATTATGTTCCATAATTTCTTACTACAGTAGGCTGAAAGTTTTAGGCTAAGAAATGACTCCTGGAAGCACCTTAGACCTGTTCACCCTTCACTGTTTTATGTTTTCTTCTGCTGAAGTATTTTAGAGGCTTTAAACCTTCTCTTTAGTCTTCATGCTCGTTTATTTCCTTAATATCTCAAATAGTTGGTTTCAGCATGATTTATGGTTGTCCCTGCTTGCCTGCTATCACTCGAAAGTTGTTATTGAAGTCTCCCTTTGAAGTACCATTGTTTGAAGTTAATCAAAGAGGTCGGTTTTGATCTTTCCCTTTGCCATTGCTTGAACAGTTGTTTCGAAGGTCTTTATAGTTGTAATCATAGATGTTATTTAGGTGTTCCCTCTTCTATGATTGCAATTATCAGTGAATCTTTTATGTTTTCTAAGTCCTTTAAAATAAAATCTTTGAGGAAATAGGGTGTTCCCCGAATCTTAGATTTCATTTTAAAATTTGTCTTGAAGTCATTATTTGCTTAAAGAATGTTTGTAGAATTTATGGTTAGCCCTGTCTATCAAATATCTCTTTATTGTTAAGTTATGTTTTCAAGTTCCCTTTGTTGAGAATTAAGCTTCTCTTTCCAAAACATTAATGTCCATCTCATTCCAAAACAAAGGATCATGTGGCCAAGTTAGATTTTCCCTTTGATATCCCATATCCCTTGAAGAGTTTTTCATGACCTTATTTTGAATCCATTGCCCAATGAACCAGATATTTCCTCTTTCTGCCTATCTTTCCTAGACCTTTCATATTCTGTTGTATCAACTCAACCCAACCAAACAAACATCTGCACTTAATAACTAGTCTAAAATCCATAACCAAAGCAAACAAGATAAACCTTTGCAAACAAATATTTGAGAGATCCCTCTCTGAGAACAGGAGGAATAGATCCTGGAACTCTAAAGATTGGTTCTGATGTTGCCTTGTCTTTTGATTTTCCAAACTGTCAAAACACGGGATACCAACATAATGGCGATCACGGTGGGACCTGTTGAGAATTAGAGGTTTCAAAACCTTTCTTAAAACCTTTAGGTCCAGTATAACATAAGTAACTTTCTTCAAGCACTGCCTAACATAATGGCAATCATGATAGGACTTGATTGAATCAGTGACAAACTAAGTAACCCTTAGGATTCCTTTTAATCCTTATCAAACCTTGAAGGAACCAGTTACCAAGCCATAAGAGCAACTATGTTTGTTTGAACACCTTAGCTAAGTGAAAAATCAGACTTAGAACACTCTCTTAACCTATAAAACCAAAATAACTCAGAAAAACCCAAAAAACATTTCAAGTTTGGCTTCATAATAAACATTGGTAGTGGACCATAAAACCTTTTACCTCCTTAGGAGCTAAAAAATTCCAATTGGCGACTCCACAATCCTTAGCAGACCTTAACACTCCACTGGGAAGAACCATTATCATTATAATATCATTCAAACTCAGTTAGAGGACTGTAGGATTAAGATTTGTGTAAACAGATTAGTTAACCTCTCAAATATTGTCATACTTCAAGTTAAAATTTTTCATATTGGTCAAAAACAAAGATATGGCTTTTAAAAGATTCACAGCACACTAGAGCCCATCCAGACCCTAACCCACCTGAGATAGTTGATAACCCATAAAGTATCCTTCTTCGAAAGTCTCCTTAGATTAAATTGATTAATTGTTTAATTACTCCTCGAGAGCTTAGTGATGTTCAGTGCGAGAGCCACTAAGATTTACAATCTACACCTGGTTGAACTCCATTTTGAACCCAGGGTCATTTGACACATAATCCAGTTTAGACTCGAATCTTCTTTCAAGCCATCCCCTTAAACAAGTAAACATCCCGGGATATCTAGAAACGATACTCGATTTGGCATTTCTTCACAACCCTAGGTGCGTCTCTATCCAAGACACCAGCCTACTCCTGTCCATCCACTTCTACTCATCTCATATCCACACTGTTAAACCACTAGAACTCGGCCCACTTTTCCCCTTGTAAATCCCTCCACCCTCCTTGCCATGCTTTCTCTATGTATGCCCCTCTGCTCTTTCCCCACCATTAGTGCAATCAACACAGACTACTGGGCCCAAGATTTCCAGTCAGTATGATGCGAACAATCGCTACAATAACCATCACGTTATGGATAAGATGGATGACTACTTTGACAAAAATGAGATCGATGATGATTCTGTCAAGCTTAGATTATTTTCTCAAAGCTTAGGGGGAGAAGTAAGAAAATAGTTTAAAGGTTTAGCCCTCCGTAGTGTTAATGATCTCCAAGCCTTCCATCAAACGTTCCTAAACAAATGGGAAGTAAAGAAAAATCCTCTCCAAGTCCTTGCTGATTACAACAATCTCTGTAGGAACCCCGGGGAAAGTGTACAAGCCTATTGTACTAGATTTAACAATGTATATAACGCACTTTCCCAAGAACTAAAACCTCCCCAAGGCTCAGCCTTAAACAAGTTTTCATTCTCAAGGTTTTGAGACTTTATGTTAATTATTCAGCCAAGAGAAAGGATTTTACAACTTGAAGATATGAAAGTAAGGTTTTTCTGTAAAGTCAACTAATGGTAAAAGAGAGTGTTAGGTTTGAAATCCCATGCATAACAGACATTTTAGAGAAGAGTCCACTCCTTCTACTTCAAGCTCAAAAATGGAGAGGATGTTGGAAGAAATGCTGAAATAGATGAGTATAATTAAGAAAGCACAAGCAAATCAAAACCAAGCTGCTCCTCGAAATAGAAATCAGAATTATAGAAGAGAAAACAATCAAGACAAACAGAACGAAAATGACTAACATATTAGACCTCCCTTCCAACAAAACTATGTAGATCAATATGAGGAAGATATGGAGTTGGAAAGGTTAGAAGAATCCCATGTAAACTTGATTGGATCAGACATTGGAGATGATGTTTTCCTCACTGAGGAAGAACAAGGTTTCTTCTCTGATGATCAAAATACAAACACCTATGAAGATTCTGATGACTATAGATTGGGTTTTGAAAATGCAATCATGGAGTTAAATAAACAGTATGATCTTAGGAGCAAGGGAAGTATAGAGAATTCAAAAGATAAGAATACTAGCACCGCTGTCAAGAAAAACACGGAAAACCAGCCCAAAAAGACAGCAGAAAAAACCAACATTTCGGCCAGAAAACCTGATGTGAACAAAGACAAGGGAACCCAGCCAAATGTTGAAAGGAGTACCCCTAACACTTAAGTTAGTGGTCCTAATAAAACTATTCCTATCACTAGTCCAAACAAGGTCCAGCAAATCAGAGCTGCTGAAAAGAATTTAATTGAAAAAACAGATGTAAATATTAACAAGTCAATTATTCCTTTCAGCCTTGAGGGAGAGATTGCTAAGATAAAAATTACCATCCCCCTAGCTGAACTAGTAACCCAAGAGGTGTACAAAAACCAAGTTTTGAAAGCTTTAAACTTAGGAAGTGATACTGACAACTTAAACTTGACAGATGACAAACCTGAGCTGTTGTTTGGCCCAGAGGTTGAAGGAAAATATCAAGAAGGACCAGTCCCTCCCTTCTATGTTAGTTTGAACATACACGATAAAATTTTACACAATGCCATGTTAGATTCTGGAGCTTCACACAATCTAATGCCCAATGTAGTAATGGAAAGCTTAGGCTTAGAAATTACTAAACCATACAAAGATTTGTATTCTTTTGACTCAAGCAGAGTCAAATGTTTGGGTTTAATCAAATATTTATGTGTTAACCTAGCTCAGATCCCTGCCAAGAATCTAGTAATGGATATAGTTGTAGCTGACATTCCCCCTAAGTATGGCATGCTCTTATCAAGATCATAGGGAGCCAAACTTCAGGGAAGCCTTCAAATGGACATGTCTTATGCCACCATCCCTGTTTTTAACCAAAACAGAAGATTGTACAGAGAATCCCACATGAAGTACATGGTGAGTAACATGGACAAACCAAACAACACTCCAATCTATTCTATTCAATCAAGTTTAGATTCCTTTATCTTGTGTAACGAAGATGAAATTACTCAACAAGATAAAGAAAACATGGACCCAATCAGTTCACCAGAACAATCCAATCTTACCTCGAATCAACTTCAAAACCTTGACACTCAACAGCAACGAGAAAACGAAGATGAGTCAAACATAATTTGGACAGTAAACTTTGATGGATCCTGTAATAAAACAAGTGCCAAAGGTGCGGGCGTATGTATCCAGAATACAAATCAAAGTTTTTCATACAAATTGGATTTCCCGTGCACTAAAAATATTGCTGAGTATGAAGCCATCCTCTTAGGTTTACAATTGCTTAAACAGTTAAAAGCCCAAAGGATATCTATCCTAGGAGATTCTGAACTTATCATAAAACAAATCAGAGGAGAATACTCAGCCCGAAATCCAAAACTTAGGGAATATCGGAACGCTGCCCTCGACTTATTAAAAACCTTCGAAAAATATGAACTTGTTTTCATTCCTAGAGCATTTAATCATCTGGAAAATGAACTCGCTTTCAACGCCAGTAACTGTCAAATACCTGAGATAAACGAACAGTTTGGCATGAAGGTAAAGCACAGGCCCGCTGTGCCGGATAATGAAAATCACTGGCAAGTCTTTGATTCTGACCAACACATAGACGATTTCTTAAAATCAGAAAACTGTTTCACCATACCAACATCAGAATCTAGTCATAATGAAGACTGCCCATATATCGAAGAAATCCCAGAAGCTGAAATAACACACTCTGCTACTATAAATCGTTATGAGAATCCGTTTGAAGCAGAGTTAATTGAAAACATGGACCAAGAAGACTTGGAAATATTACAATGCAAAAATGATCAAATTCCAAGAGGTCTCACACCTTTAGAACACCTGTTTGATCTCAACGATGTAGCCAAAGAACCAAGGATGGAGCCTGTAGAAACAAACGTAGAAGAACACAACATAGGCTCCCTAACAGAACCCAAGATGATCAAGCTATCTAGCACCCTCCCAGCTCACATAAAGTTGCAATACATAGAGCTTTTCAAAGAATTTAAAGATGTGTTTGCTTGGGAATACAAAGACTTAAAATCATATGATACTAGCATCATCCAGCATAAAATCCCCTTGAAGGAAAATCAAAAGCCATTTAAGAAAAAACTAAGGAGAATAAATCCCCTTTTACTACCCTTAGTTAAGGCAGAAATTGAGAAAATGTATAATGATGGGATCATAGTACCCATTAGGTTTTCAGAATGGGTATCAAACTTAGTTTCTGTTAGAAAGAAAACAGAAGAAATCAGGCTCTGTATTGACTTCAGAAACTTGAACAAAACCTCTTTAAAAGACAACTACCCTTTACCCAAGATGGACCATATACTTCAAAAGGTAGCTGGTTCAAGAAGGATTTCCCTTTTAGATGGGTTTTCGGGTTACAACCAGGTGTTGGTGCTCCCAAGTGATCAAATTAAAACTGCTTTTACCACACCTTGGGGCACCTTTATGTATGTCAAAATTCCCTTCGGATTAATGAATGCAGGGGCCACCTTCCAAAGGGCCATGGATATAGCCTTCTCTGAAGATATTGGCTATTTCATAATCATCTACCTTGATGACATAACTGTCTTTTCAAAAACTGATGAAGAACATTTGATTCACTTAAGAAAGGTTTTTGAGAAATGTAGGAAATTTGGCTTGTCACTGAATCCCAAGAAGACCCTCTTTGGACTCCAAGTAGGGAAACTTCTTGGTCACATAATTTCAGAAGAGGGAATCAAAATAGACCCTACAAGGATAGATGGCATATTGCAAATTAGCCATTCTAGAAGCCTCAAAGAATTGCAATCTTTCATTGGAAAGATTAATTTTTTGAGAAGGTTTATTCCCAACCTTGATGAGCTATTAAAAAACATTAAAAACATGCTCAAGAAAGATGTGGGTGTGAAATGGACTTTACTAGCTAAACAATCATTCGAACTGGTCAAACAAGCTCTTACTCAAACACCAGTCCTGATTAGCCTAGATTTTACCAAAGATTTTTACACCTTTTCTTTTGCATCTGAACATACAATAGCTACAGTTTTGCTTCAAAAGCATAATTTAGGGCAAAAACAACCAATATCCTTCTTTAGTAGGGCCTTAAGAGATGCTCCTCTCAATTATAACAGCATGGAGAAGCAAGCCTTAGCATTAGTGAAAGCTTTAAAGGACTTTAGGGTCTACATTTTACACTCTCACATAATTGCGTTTGTTCCACATACTGTTGTCAAGGACATTCTAAGTCAAGACCCTGATGGTAAAAGGGGAAAATGGATTGCAACTATTCTTGAATATGACTTAGAAATCAGACCCACCAAACTAGTAAAGGGGCAAGGATTAGCAAAACTTATGGCCGAGTCTAATTTCCAAGCGCTAGACATGAATATGGTAGATGTGTTGGAAGAAATAGAAGAGTCTAATGCTCCTTTCATTGAGGAAACATTTCTAAATTCTCCTTGGTACGCTGACATTGTTTATGTGCTTTTATATTTAAATGCTCCTCCTTCTTTGTCTAAAACTAAAGCTAGATTTTTGAAACAGAAAGCTTTGAGTTTTTGTATCTTAGATGGGGTATTATATTGGAAAAATGCTGTTGGAATTTTGCTTAAATTTTTACTTGAAGATCATGCAGGAAAGATCATGCATGAACTACATGATGGTGAATGTGGAGGACACCTCTACTGGAAGGCCACAACAAATAAAATCCTTAGATCAGGTTACTATTGGCCTACCCTTTTCCCGGACACTCAGAAGTTGGTCATGTCTTGCCATAAGTGTCAAATCTTTGATGGCAAGAGAAAACTCCTTCCCTTACCCTTACATCCTATCAGAGTTGAGGCACCTTTCCAACAATGGGGGCTGGACTTCATTGGAGAAATTCATCCATCCTCCTCAGCTCAACATAAGTGGATCCTCACAGCCACTGAATTCTTCACCAAATGGATAGAAGCTATACCTACCAGGAATGCTAATGACTGTGTCATTATCAAGTTTCTTGAAACCCATATCCTATCCAGATTTGGTTGTCCCAGAAAAATCATAACAGACAATGCTGCTGCTTTCAAATCTAAGAAGATGGTTGATTTCTGTCACAAATACCATATAACCTTGGGCCATTCCACTGCTTACTATCCCCAAGGAAATGGATTAGCTGAATCCTCTAATAAGAGCCTCATCAATATCATTAAAAAGCTGTTAGAAGAAAATCAAAAATCATGGCACAGTAAGTTGGTTCATGCCTTATGGGCTGAGAGACTAACTACAAAGAAATCAATAAATATGTCCCCCTATCAATTGGTCTATGGCATGGATGCAATTTTTCCTACCTCATTGGGAGTTCCAGTTATAAAGCTCCTTCAAGAAGTGCAGGTTGAAGAAAATGATATGTAGAGGAGGATAAACCAAATAATCCATTTGCAGCAGACCAAAGAAGAACTTTATGAAAGAACACAATTAGTCCAAGAAAATATAAAGAAGCAATTTGATAAGAGGACTAAGACGAACAATTTCCAGGTTGGAAGTGTTGTTCTTAAATGGGATTCAAGAAGAGAAGAGAAAGGGAAACATGGCAAGTTTGAGAACTTGTGAAAAAGACCATCTATTATTCATGCTGAGAGGGGTCATAATACATTTTTCTTGAAAGAATTGAATGGAGAAGACCTATATGGAGGTCCTATCAATGGCAGGATGCTCAAGCATTACTTCTGCCAAGAATCTTAAAGTTCTAAAGCATTTTTGTTTAACCATTGTAAATATCATAGTCTAACCATTGCATTCAAAGTTAGAAAAAATCAAAAATACCAAAACAATGAAATAGAGAAAAGAGGGCAGGTTGTAAAAACAAGAAAGGCATAGCCCCATGCCAAAAAAGAGAAACAAATTCTGAAAGTGTGCAAGCTTAAATGCCACTCCTACAAAAAACAGTTTTAGTTAGTCAAACAATTTAATGTTGACTAATTAGTTTTAAATCTTCTGTTGATAGGAATAGTGAATTCAATTTGCTAAAACTGTTTAATCTTGGCTTATCAGTAGATAGTTTAGGATAGAAATTAAAGGTTCAAACATGATCAAAATATGAACCTAAGTTTCCAAAGAGAGATGACTCAAAAATCTGTTTTATTTTCTGAGTCAAGAGGATGTAAAAAATCTGGTTCTACTTAACTCAAGACCTGAATCAGAGAACAAGGAAGAGACAGCTCAAACAAAAGCAAAAATAAAGCTATGAAGAAAAGAGAAGGCCATGATGAAAACTTCTAGATCTTAAGCCTTCCATTTTGATTTAAATTTTCTGCAAATAAAAATCTATGTGCAGCTTGTTTTTATGCCATAGATCACAGCAAGTCAAACAACTTAATCTTGACTTGACTGTTTTTAAATTTACGTATAGAATTTAGAGAATGAAAGTCTGTTGGACAGTTTAATCCCAATAGACAGTAGATTAGATAGAGAATCACATGGATCCAACAGTTTAATCTGAATCCATAGAGAAATAAGGAGTAGAAATAGATTAGATTTCCTGTTTTCAAAAGAATAAAATGCTGTAAAAGAGTTTGCCAATCCAAGTGCACTCTAAGAAGGAAAAATGTTAGATTTGTAGGATTGGGTAGGTAGAAAGCTTGTTGATGAAAGATCCATTGTTTTTCATGGTTGTTAGCATTTCCAGAGCAAAATAAGATCATTCAATCAAAGAAGGTCAGCCCAATGGATGAGGCAACTGATCAGCCTCCCAGAAGATGCAAGTCTAAAGTTCTTGATGCCTTCAAAAAGGCACCATCCCCAAGTGGAGTCACTGTTAGCCACCTATAATATTTTGTTATACCAAAAGGTGGCTAAATCTGTTTTGAGCCTTCAAGGAACAATTTTTAATTACTAAAAACTGTTGGCTCTTAAAGACTCTTGAAGGACTCATGCCTCTGTCCAGATCCTATATTGTTGTTTACACTTCAAAAGACTCAGAAATTTCTGCTGATTCCAAATGAAAGACTGCTGAAAGACCTTCCTTTTCCCTCTTCTAAAACCTTCATTTTCTCCCCTTTTTCTCCATCAAAAATCCCTTGTTTTCATAAATCCTCTTCTTCCATTTATGAAGATCACTTACCCATAGTTAAAAACCCATTTTTTAACTATTCCGAAAACCCCAATTCCTTTGAAAATCATGAAAAATTTCACAAAAAATACAAGTATTTTCTATGGACTTAAGCCCCTTTGGGCTAAGTCCTAACCACTTCCCCACATGTGCCCTTGTCATAAAAACCAAGCACCGAACCCATATAGCGCTAATCGCATCGCAAGATTTCATGTGCGCAGATCTTTTTTCCATCACCAAAAGACCCGATGCGATTGAACATTCCTGTTTAAAAACCCCCGATCGCATTGTTATTTTCATATTAAACGTGGGTCCACCTCGGCGTTTAAACCTTTCTATTTTTTCTCCCCGTTCACCTTTTTCCTTTGTAAAAACCCAAAACCCACTTTTTCAAAGTTTTAACTTAAAAGCTTTAAGTCACATGTTGAAATAAAACTAATGGGTTGATCAAAAAGACCGATTGCGCAATCACAATTGGAAGAAACAAATGGGTAGATTAAAAAGACCAGGCCCGATGGCCCGATTGCGATTGGCCCTTGTTTTAATAGGCCCCGGGCATATTACAGTTTATACATCCCAAAGGCCCCGCAAACGGGCGCCTACCTATCATATATATACATCTCGCCCATATTATAAAACCTTTATTTTTTGTTTTGTGTTAAAATATTGGATTTTCTTATGTTTAAAGGTTTTTCCGCCGATGCTCGAGTTGAAACAATCCCAACCATTGATCTAGTCCTTCGATCCAACGGACGAGCGCTAAATCGCACTCCCCTCCCGCTCGCAATCGCAAAAGTTATGTTATGTGCTCCGATCGGCCCATCGCAAACATTTGCGATGCGATTGATCGCAACCTCCCTCTCCCGACCTCTGATTGCGATTAGACCTGCTGGGTCCCACCACTTAACTCTTCCGCCAGTTCTTCTTAGAACAGATCTCCGACGTTGATCTAATGCCGATCAAATGGCCAGCACTCAATCGCATCGCATGCCTCAATCGCTGCGCTAACACTTCTTCCTCCGATTCATTTCCCACCGTTGATTTCGTTCATGGATCAACGGTCCTCGCTCAATCGCTTTGACCCTCCCGATCGCGCAATCGCATCGGAGTTTTTCAATTGCACCCTTTGGTTCGATACCCCCGATTGCGATCCCCCGATTAAATCTGGACCATCCGCATGTCCAGATCAGACGGTCCAAAATCACCCTTACTTGTTCTATTCCGCGCTCTTCTTTTACCTTTTTTTTGTTGAGTAAATCTCCACGATTGGATGCATTCATCCAACGGCCACACTCTTTCCCTGCCTTCTGAAGCAGTTAAACCTAAAAACGCATGATTTTTATAATATTCATTCGTTTTTTTGCAGAATTGAATGGTTTTCCATTTATGTTATGAAGAAAAGCTGAGGGCCGGAAAGACGTTTCCTACGCCTTTGATTTATCAATAAGAACCATTCCGCCGGGCTCTATTTCCATTGTTTGTCGATGCTCTATGAGCATTGATACCTTCAAAAGCCCAACGCGGCTCTACACATTAACAAGACACTGTTTTATTTAGAGCACAGTTAAAGAGTGTTGGTTTCTGAAGACAGCACACAGGAGATTGAAGATTGAAGACAAATTTGGGGATTACGGCTAAGATTGAATATCAAAAGCCTAAACCCCCAAATTAAAACAGAATTAACAGAAAATCAAAAAGATCTATCAGGCAGAAAAGACTTCCACCGCTGCATTTGAGGCAAATTGATTCCTCAGCTACCACGAAGACACATGTTGCCTCAAACCTTTCAAACAGAGGCCGAAGTTATTATTTTAAATTGGATATTTGTCTCAAGCATAGCCAAAGAGTTCCTCTGCAAAGAACTTAATGAATGAAATATTTGCAGAGTTACTCCACACAGCGCGCAGAGCCTCAAAGTCAAAAAAGGCTCCCACCGAGTTTAAAATCATGATTGTAAACAGTTAATACAGTGTAACACCTATACACTTCTCCATCGAGCCCCTCAAAAGGCCGAGAAGTCTTGAAACTGTATTAATTGTCTTAGGAGATCTTTTTAAGATTTCACCTCCTCATTCTTCTATAAATACCTCTGTAGACGAAGAGAAGTTGTTGGTTGGTTGTTGTTTGATCACAAGCTGTAATACTGAAACTCTCTGAAATAAATATACAAGTCTGTTGAAGTTGAAGAACAAATTGAGGTCTTGGATGTCTTGATGATGTTGTTGCATGTTTGTTCCTGAGAAGGCTCTATCATTGGATCCCTGAGCTTGGTTGTTGGTGAAGTATCCTAACTATTTAATGTTTTCTCCTATTTTCATTATGTTCCATAATTTCTTACTACAGTAGGCTGAAAGTTTTAGGCTAAGAAATGACTCCTGGAAGCACCTTAGACCTGTTCACCCTTCACCGTTTTATGTTTTCTTCTGCTGAAGTATTTTAGAGGCTTTAAACCTTCTCTTTAGTCTTTATGCTCGTTTATTTTCTTAATAGCTCAAATAGTTGGTTTCAGCATGATTTATGGTTTTCCCTGCTTGCCTGCTATCACTTGAAAGATGTTATTGAGGTCTCCCTTTGAAGTACCATTGTTTTAAGTTAATCAAAGAGGTCGGTTTTGATCTTGCCCTTTTCCATTGCTTGAACAGTGGTTTCGAAGGTCTTTATAGTTGTAAGCATAGATGTTATTTAGGTGTTCCCTCTTCTATGATTGCAATTATCAGTGAATATTTTATGTTTTCTAAGTCCTTTAAAATAAAATCTTTGAGGAAATAGGGTGTTCCCTGAATCTTAGATTTCATTTTAAAAGTTGCCTTGAAGTCATTATTTACTTAAAGAATATTTGTAGAATTTATGGTTAGCCCTGTCTATCAAATATCTCTTTATTGTTAAGTTATGTTTTCAATTTCCCTTTTTTGAGAATTAAACTTCTCTTTCCAAAACATTAATGCCCATCTCATTCCAAAACAAAGGATCCTGTGGCCAAGTTAGATTTGCCCTTTAATATCCCATATCCCTTGAAGAGTTTTTCATGACCTTATTTTGACTCCAATGCCCAATGAACCAGATATTTCCTCTTTCTGTCTATATTTCCTAGACCTTTCATGTTCTGTCGTATCAACTCAATCCAACCAAACAAACACCTGCACTTAATAACTAGTCTAAAATCCATACTCAAAGCACACAAGATAAACCTTTGCAAACAAATATTTGAGAGATCCCTCTCTCAGAACAGGAGGACTAGATCCTGGAACTCTAAAGATTGGTTCTGATGTTGCCTTGTCTTTTGATTTGCCAAACTATCAAAACACGGGACACCAACACAAGCTAAGAAAGAAAGTTAATTTCCCAAGAAAAGACATTTCAAATTATTGCTGCATAACAGAAGAAAATTTCTGACTCATAGATTCTTCATTACTTCCAAAAATGATATCATCAACATGTACAACCACAATCAATGGTTTATCATTTTCAGTTTTTGTGTATAAGTTGCTATCAGCAGACCCCTTTGAAAATCCTTGTTGATGAAGATATTTGTCAAGACGATAATACCATGCCCTTGGAGCTTGTTTGAGACCATATAGAGAATTTTTAAGTCTACAAACAAGTTTTTCATCATTTCCCAAAATGAATCCTTCTAGTTGTTCTATATAAACTTCTTCTTCTAGATCACCATTGAGAAAAGCAGATTTAACATCCATTTGATAAAATTTGATTTGTTGGAAGCTTTAAAAAGCAAGAAAAATTCTTATGGCTTCAAGTCTAGCTACAGGAGCAAAAGTTTCTTCAAAGTCTATACCTTCTTGTTGAGCATACCCCTTGCAAACAAGTCTAGCTTTATTTCTTATAACATCCCCATTCTCATTTAACTTGTTTTTGAATATCCATTTAGTTCTAAGGATATTTTTGTCATGAGGTCTTGGTACTAATTCCCAAGTATGATTCTTTTCAATTTAATCAAGCTCTTCATTCATGGCTTGAATCCAACATTCATCCTTGCTAGCTTGATTGACATTGTGTGGTTCAATAGTGGATAGAAATGCCAGATAGCTAGAAGATCCCATAAGAGTCCTTCTTGTTTGTACACCTAATCCCTTTTCTCCCAAAATTTGAGATTCTGGATGATTCTTTTGAACATATCTGGATGGAGCTTTTTCAGATAAATCATCTTCGGGTTCTTCATTGGTTTCACTGTCTATATCATTCTTATTTGATGTAGAAGGATATATGTCATCATTGTCTTCATCTGCTGTTTGTTTTTCTTCTTTTGGAGCTGCAGGAGACTCATCAATAACAACATCAATACATTCAACAATATTTTGAAGTCTTTTATTGTAACATTTATATGCTCTACTCCTAGAAGAGTAACCAAGAAGTATTCCTTCATCTGCTCTGGGTTCAAACTTGCCAAGTTTTTCATCATTATTTTTTATAAAGCATTTGCTTCCAAAAACTCTAAAATGCTTCACAGTGGGAGGATTACCATACCAGAATTCATATGGAGTTTTATCACTATTTACACGAACATGTGCCTTGTTAAGAATATTTACCGATGTATGTGCTGCTTCTCCCCAAAATGTGTCAGGTGTTCCGGAATCATCAAGCATAGCTCTAGCCATTTGTTGAACTGTTCTATTCATTCTTTCTGCTACGCCATTTTGTTGTGGAGTACCAGCTACAAAAAACTGTCTTTTTATGCCATGTTGTTCACAAAATTCAAGGAATTCATCTGATGCATATTCTCCTCCTCGATCAGATCTAAGACACTTGATTTTTAGATCTAATTCATTTTCAACCAGTGCTTTGAAGATCTGGAATTTCTCAAATGCTTCATCTTTGTGTTTAATCAACCCAATCCAACACATTCTAGAGAAATCATCAATAAATAAGATATAGTATTGTTCACCACGTGGTGATTTTTTCCTCACAGGTCCACATATGTCAGTATGAATGAGTTCAAGAGGCTTACTTGATGATCCTTCCTTGGCATTAAATTGTACTCTGGTTTGCTTACCGAATTGGCAAGATTTGCATATGATATTTTCAGGTAGAGTAATATTGGGAAGATCACGAACAAATTTAAGTTTTCTTGATTTGTTGATTTGAGAGAAGCTCAGATGCCCCAACCTTCTATGCCATAGCTAGTTTTCTGAAGATTTACTCAAGTAACATTGTTCTTTGCAGTTCTTCAATACATACAGGTTGCTTGGAGTTCTTTTTCCTTTTATAATTGTTTTACTTGTATCAAGATCACGTACCACACATTCTTTTGAACTAAAGACAACTTCAGTTCCTTGATCACACATTTGACTTACACTTAACAGGTTATGCTTTAATCCATCCACATACATGACATTATTAGCTTTCACCTTTTATTTTAGAAAAACAGACCCTTTTCCCTTAATGACAGCAGGAGTATCATTTCCAAATGTAACATTCTTTTCTTTTTCTAGAGCACTATATGCAAGAAGTTTGTTTTTGTCACCTGTCATGTGTTTTGAGCATCCACTGTCAATTTACCATTGATTTTCTTCACCTTCTGCAAATAAATCTATACCAAAATTTTCAACTTGTAATTCCATCTTTTTCCGCACTTTGGAGCTTGAAGGAAAATGCTCTTTTAGCTAGACTTTTCTCCTGCATTCAAATTCTTCATGGCCAAAGTTATTGCAATAAGCACATTCAACTTCATTTTGAAGAGGAGAAAAGTTGTTATAGGTATTCTTCTTTGTTCCAATATCAATCCTTTTCTTTCTTGCTTCTCTTGTCATGATGATTTTATATGCAACACATTGAACAACTTTATGACCAAAATTGTGACATGAGAAACATTGTCCATTGAAGAAGAAATTTCTGCGATCATGAAATATTCTACTTGAATTTACCTGTTGGTTGGTGTTTCTTTGAAAGGTATTCTTGTTAGTGTTCTTTGAATTGAGATGGTCATGCTTTACCTGTGAAGATTCTTTATTCCCTTGCTGAGTGGCAGAATGTTGTATATTGGCTGTAGCTGCTTTTAGATAATTTGGTGGTGAAGTCTGAGAAGATTCTCCGATATATCCAAGACCTGTCTTGATAAAAGGAGAACGTTGTGCCTTGATAATCTCATCTAAGGTTTCAGATCCTTTAGCAAATCTAAGATTCAAAGTCTTCACTTTCTCAATTTCTTTTCTTATACTTACTATTTCACATTCTAATTTCTCATTGTTTTTCTCCTTTTCTTCAAGCTGATTTTTCAAAGTTTCTATGGATATTTTACTTTCTTCTAAGCATATTTTGAGTTGATTGAATTCATCAAGAAAATAATTGTCCTCTAAAGCATCCATAAACATATTTTTTTCTTCTGTAGATTCTTTTTCAAATGCCATGAGAAGTCTAAGATCTTGTTCACATTCTTCCTCACTGTCAGATAACCCATCACTATCTTCATGAGTATAGTAACTTTTTCTAGTGCTAAACCGATTCTTATTCCTTCTTTCTACTTCCTTCCCTTTTTAATGTGTTTTTTTATGAGGACACTTAGCAGATAATGTCCAACTACATTCCACAAGCAAAACATTTTGAAAGGAAGCTTATCTCCGAACCGTCCCATGTTAGAGTTTCTTTACAAAAATTTACCTCATCTTCTTATGAGATATACCTTGATCCTTCTATCTCTACCTCTTTCCTTTTTTAGAAGCTCTAAAGACGACTCTTTTGACTTCGATGGTCCTCCTCTTCTCATTTCACATGCAGTTAGTATGAAGTTGCACCACAGGTAAGATTTTGAAGATCCTACTTTTCTTCGAGCAAAAAACTTTTGATTGACTCAAATTTTTTTCGTTAGTGATCTTTGAAATCCTTCAACCAAAGTAGATTCGGTTATTGTTTCTCCCGCATTTCTCATACGATTTACAATATCATCAAGATGTAAAAAGAAATTTGCAATGCTCTCCTCATTATGCATTTTTAGATTCTCATATTGAATTCTGAGAGCTTGGAGTTTAGCACCTTTTACCTTTGCATCACCTTCATAACTTAGAATGATTTTGTCCCATATTTCCTTTGCTCTATCCAGCTGCATGACTTTGACAAATTATGATTCAGTTAGACCTCCCAATAGAGCATTGAACACCTTTGCATTTGTTTCATAATTCTTTCTTTCCATTAGATCTGTTGGTACTGCGGCTGGATATTGATATCCTCCTTCAAAAATAGCCCATAAATCTGCTCCTAGAGACTGAAGATAGGATCTCATCCTTGTTTTCCAAAAGATTATTTTTTTTTCTGTTGAAGAGTGGAGGCCTGATAGATGTTGTTCCATCTTGATTTCTCATCTTGTTTGATCTTCCTTCTAGCGGCTAAGATTTTTCAAAAGGACCTGTTCTAATACCAATTGTTGGGAAAAATACTGAGAGGGGCGGGGGGGGGGGGGTGAATTAGTATTTAGAGTTTATAAAATAATTCAACATTTTCTTTCAGTAGAATTCCATACACATTTTTTATGAACTAAACTAACGTATGCACGCGGAAATATGGAAGGAAACTAGCGTATACTGATTTACCTTTCAGATTTAGAGTATTTCACAGGAACAGTCTTTTAAAAAAATTTATCAGATATGAATAAGGCTAGATAATCAGAAGTTATGAGCAATAATCAACAGAATAAAGCATCACACACATGAACACCAATATTTAAGGTGGAAACCCAATTCAGGAGAAAACCACCGCTGCTGTCGTCTCTGTCTTCAATCTTTATTATATAGAAAACCTTTTACAACATTGTATTGGTGCAGACTTATACCAGTACGCAGGATTCTACCTGCAGAAGGCTGCAACCTTCTCTCGTTTTCCAGCTGTAACTAGAAGGGAGCTCCAACCCCCTGAACTCGTTTACCAGCCTCTCCTGGAAGGGAGCTTCGACCCCCTGATTTCAACACCAGCTTCTACTGGCTGAAAGCTTCTACTTCCATACTGAAGGCTTCAACCTTTAGACCCACTACAGACCACGTTTCATCAATTTTCATACTGGATCAAACAGCTTCAACACAACCACATCAACAAACATACTTTGCATAATACTTCAAACAGAACAGTGAGACCATTGTAACCAGAATATCAGAAATAACTTAGACTTCAAAATAGATATGCAGATACAAACTCAACCCTAAACATTCATTAATTCAAATAGCATACGCTACTTTGATTCACTAAATCGGCGTACATACGCGTTTTCCTACACACCAACCCACGTATACTTTTGCGTATATTTTTCTTCAGAAAACCCTAACTGCCATATGGGCTTTTAATGAAGTGAACCCATGTATATACACGCTTTTCATGAAGTGAAATAGTGTATAGATCTGTAAAAATATATAATTTGCAGAGCAGGTTAGATCTATAAGACTTGTGTAGTCAATTTAGCGTCCTAAATTGCTAACATAAATTATCAACAAGGGCTAGTAAACTGATGAAGTGTGGTGCACTATATGTGCTTAAGTGACCTCTTCCTTACTTCGTTGTATGTGTTTTTCTTATTGTTTTTATTTTAATGCAATGAGGATCTTCTATCAAACTTAAAAATGAAATGAAATGACAGAGCTGAACTAAATGTAATCTACCCCCGGAGTGCTCTAACTAAATTAACATGCAACTAGTCTATGGAATTCTACAGCCCATCTTGTTCATGATGAATGATATTTTGGAAGAGTTTGTAAAACAGTCCTGGCTGTATTATCCAATGCAATTGAACATAAACGTAAAACTGAAAGCAAATACAATTAAAATCTAAGATACCACAGCTATTTCTTACTCATTGTTATGATATTTTGGAAGAGCTTTGTAAGAGTAAGAATGGCTATGCCACTTAGTGTAAACAAGCAACTAAAACCTACAATACCACATTTATGCCTTATTCATCATAATGATATTTTGGAAGAGTTTCTTTGAGTAAGTCTAACTGTGATAATTAACGAAAGGAATTGCAACCAAAAATGCTAATTAACTCAACATAATACAACCAAATATTTTTCATCTAATAATGATATGTTGGAAGAGCTTTTTAAGAAAAATAATGGTTGTAAGATAATGAGGATATTTTAATCTAATTGAAAAAT